>NW_022258548.1:102597-115308 GCF_009602425.1 Actinia tenebrosa | reverse complement strand
TGAATTTCTTCTACCGAACAAAAGAAAAATCAATCCTTTCTTTCAACTGATACGGTTTTTGTTCTACTGTGACAGGGCCTTATATTCTGATGCAGATATATACCTGCTGGAYGACCCTCTCAGTGCTGTAGATGCTAATGTAGGAAGACATCTCTTTGATAAGTATGATTGGAATCTTAAGTGTATCACGTGATCGAATTTAGTCAATAGCATTGGTAATAAAAATAGTCCAATAGTAGTAGTCCAATAGTATCTTTACTWTTTAGACGATAGGTACAGACATGAAAACAAGGCATCTCAAAACAGATTTACTTTTTTTCACAAGGGTGAAAACCTTACTGCGCATGCGTAGGAAATACAGGATACGAACGGAGCACATGGAGCACTTTTCGACAACGACACTTTCTCAAAGAAAACRAATTTTCATTTGCAAGATTATCTTTCTCAACATCCTATTCCAAGAAAACTGGGGAATGTTGACAAAAAATAAGGAAGTAATGGAAGAGGTGTTGTTGTGGGTTGTTGTGTTGTTGTGGGTTGTTGTTGTGTTGTTGTGGGTTGTTGTATACCCATATGTTATTCTTATTCTTTTTAAGGTGTATTTGTGGTTATCTCGCTGACAAGCCTCGTATTCTTGTAACACATCAGCTTCAATTCTTGAAGCAAGCCAGTAAGGTCTTAGTTCTGACTGAGGTACTTATAACAATTTTACTTTTAGAGAAATAGACCTTTTCTGAGGTAGCGAACATGGTGCATTGTGGTGTGAGCWTATCATGCCTTATATGGTGTTGTTTGTATCGAAGCAAGGCAATAATGCATCTTGTTTATCGAACTCAGAAGACCTATGCTCGCAAACGTTATTTTTCAATGCAGGGAAGATGCGTAGGTCAAGACACTTATCAGAACTTACTCCAAGCTGGGGTGGATTTTATTTCACTAACACATAAGGAAGAAGAAGAAGTAGCCCTAGAACACAAGCACGAAGAACATGACAAGATCAGACATCGGTTCGCAAGGAACATTAGCAGACAGAAGTCAGAACAAGGTGGCGTCTGCTTAAGGAGTACCAAGCTAATCGAAAGCAACTTGTCTGTCATGTCTGCAGCTTCATCTGCCTCGGTTTATGTGAGTAAAGGGGTTYGTTCACACACCTCAGCCTTTTCATTCAGACTTGTGTTTGGATTCAATCAAACTTGTGTAGACGGTAGGGGTTTGTATTTTGATTCAAGGAAACTGTCACAAGTCCTGAAGTTATTGCGCTTGATTGTTGTTGTTGTTGCTTTTGCTGCTTCTGTTATTGCTGCAGTTGCTTTTGTTGTTGCTGCTGCTTATGTCCACGTTTGCGATGATATTGTAGAGAATAATGCACTTAGTGTTGAATGTACTTGTCATGTTGTTGCTGCTACTGTTGTTATTGACAATGAAACAGTCTCTTCTTATCCCAAACCATTCCCAGTTATACCAATGTTTTTTTCTTCCTAATAGAAAGAAGACCTGTTACCAGAAGAAGAAAAGCAAGAAGGGGCTGTCAGTGCTAAGACATATCTTTCATATCTWAGATCATTTCATAACCTAGGCCTGGGGATCTTCGTTGTTTTTCTTTTTGCCGTGTGTCAGGTGGGAGGACTTTTGGTATTCATTTTTAAAGGATTTTTTTAATGAGATGCACATATCGTCACTGATTTCCTACCTTTACGTTATTCATTCTTTTCTTTAGGTAGTTGCTATGTGCTGTGATCTATGGCTCGCAGAATGGTGAGTTCTAACAATTAGTATTAATATGTTAATGCGGTTTTAGTAAAAGTGGGTGGAAAACATACGGTACTGACTTATCGCACGTCCAGGGTTACGGTACGTCCATCATCATTAACGATTGATTTACTTTCCATACATACAGGACGAACGTTGAAGAATCATACCACGTGATCCTTCAAGCACGGAACAGTTCTTCCAACATGTCCAGTCCTACTCGTCCTGATCGGGATTACTACCTTGGTGTTTACGCAGCACTTGTGTTTGGTCTTTTTGTTCTCAGTATAATATGTGTTGAACTGTTTTTCGTTATGACTATAGTAGCGTCTAGAAATCTTCACTTAAAGATGCTTGCAAGTACTATGAGGGCGACCATGTATTTCTTTGATAATAATTCAATAGGTAGGTACAGTGGTCTTTTCTGATTTCGATAAACAGGGTGCATTCTGRTCTAGTTTGGGTACAGACAACACCATAAGACATAATGAACAAAATATGTTSGTACCCAAGCTAGACCATAATGCACCACGTTTGCTATCGCAGAAAAGGTTATGCCTTATCACCAAGCGAGATTGACGACGATATTTTTATTACATTGGACAAGAGAAAGTTAATTTTCATAGAATGGATGACATCGAAACGCTGTGTCGAAAAACTATGCGGTCTTCTTCTGTCCGCACCTTTTTAATACACTTAATCAAGTAATCAWTTGAGTTTGTTTGAGTAATATCTTGTAAATAACTACATGAAATGACAATGGTTGTTATTTCAGGTCGTATTTTAAACAGATTTGCTAAAGATATCAGTGTGGTGGATGACAATATTCCATGGCTCCTGTGTGACGTCCTATTGGTTGGTCCTTTCTCTCTCTCTATTCTTTCCCTTTTGGTCTGCTCCATGCAAACAAGGGCCATATGTTGTTAACYAAGTATTCTATTTGTAATTCCAGACTGGATTTACATGCTTAGGTATCTTGTTTCTTGTTGGTGCCACAAATCCAGTCACGCTGGTGGTTGTCTTTCCCGTTATTGTGATTTTCATCTTGGTTAGAAACTACTTCATGAAATCTTCACGAGAAATCAAGAGGATTGAGGCAATAAGTAAGTAGTGGAAGGTGTTCTTGATCATTCATCYATYCATCCATCCRTCCSTCCSTCCSTCCSTCCSTCCSTCCRTCCRTCCRTCCSTCCRTCCRTCCMTCCATCCATCTRTCCGTCCGTCTGYCCATTTWTCCCATTCCATSCMATTTCCCAATACTGATATAGTTTGGTTATCCTCAGGTCGCAGTCCCTTGTTCGGTCATTTTTCCACCACTCTACTTGGGTTGGATACTATTCGTGCATTTGGTGTACAAGAGACRTTCAAGGATCAGTTCATATCGTTCCAGGACGCTCATTCTCGAGCTTGGTTTACTTACATCTCCGGTCAAGCCTGGTTGTCCTTTAGACTACATATTCTGTGTGTCGTATTTCTGCTATTCGTGGCTTTGATTTCACCTGTTATTAAAGATGGTTAGTAATTTTGCAAAGGAGGTTGTTGGCACATCAAGTGATTTGTCGAATTCCTCCCGCTACTAAAGGAAAGCCCTATTATTAATTCCACTGATGGGCAATAAATGAAAACTTGTAAATATTATTGTGGCGTGCCTCAGGTTTAAGATGCACAATTATTTGACTGCCAATAGTTTTTGTATTTCTTTGTCTTCATATTTGTATGTTTATTTATTTATTTGTGCAGTTGTAGGTTTAAGTGCAGGAATAGTGGGTTTGAMCGTCAGCTATGCCATCATGCTGACTGCCACCTTTCAGCCGTTCATCGAGGAAAGTGCTGAAGTTGAGAACCTGGTAAGTGGAAGGATTGTTTTGTAAAGAAGGAAGGATTACTCTATGGATGGATGTATTTAAAGGCACTGGAATATCCCTGATAACTCTCTTGGTTGTGATTGATTCAGATGACGTCTGTTGAGCGGATTGTTGAGTAYTACCACCTTGAACATGAAGCACCTCAAGAGACTGATGTCAAGCCACCAGACAACTGGCCGAACGAGGGCCAAATAGAGTTTAATAACATGTCCTTCTCTTATCATAAAGGATTACCAAAAGTATTGCATCACATTTCCTGCGTCATTAAAYCAAAAGAAAAGGTAGGCAGGAGTTATAGAAATAGCATTTACTCGGGCATCGGGATTCACATCTTTTGGTATTCTTTAAAGACGTAAAGCTTAAAGGGATAAAACCTATACGACGGTAGAATACCTGAAGCCTTAGCTACGTGGAATAAAGGAGTTGCGTGTGTGAGGTCACTGAGGATCAAAGTCATGGACCTCTTGCTTAGCAGGCAACACACTTACCAACCAAGCCACACTTAGTCCTAAAATAACTATGTGAGGTCACTGAGGACCAAACTATGGACCTCTTGCTTAGCTTAGTAGGCAGAACACTTGCACCTTAAAACAAATGTGCGGTAAGGTCACTGCGGTGGACCTCTTGCTTAGCAGGCAGCATACTAACCAATCATGTCACGCATTCTACTTCAGATTGGTGTTGTAGGTAGGACTGGTGCAGGTAAATCATCGCTGTTATCCACGTTGTTTCGTTTGGCGGAACCAACGGGAGTCATCAGGATAGACGATATGAACATCCGGGATATTGGACTGAAGGACCTGAGGAGAAAACTGTCAATCATACCACAGGTATACCATCCTCAATAAGAGTAAAGTTGCCATTGAAATCATAGTTGCCAGCAGATTGGGTGAATACGAGTTTTATTGTATTTGTATTAGGATCCTGTTCTGTTCAGTGGGACGATGCGGAAAAACCTTGATCCGTTCAATRAACATTCTGATGTCCAAATTTGGAATGCTCTAGAAGAGGTATGTTTCATGAATGTCTCCATTTGYAAGAGATTGTTACTCAATGAGATATATTTTCAGGTTCAGTTGAAGAAAGCAGTTGAAGATCTTCCTGACAAACTTGACGAAGAGTTGGCTGAATCTGGATCTAACTTCAGTGTTGGYCAGCGGCAATTGGTGTGTTTGGCACGCGCCATCTTGAGACACAGTCGAATTCTAGTTATTGATGAGGCGACTGCTAATGTAGACCCAAAGTAAGTAAAGCTGTGACCTCCCTTTGATTACAGCCAATTACTTACCATCAAAGAAACTCCGTGTTGTGATTGGACGATTCAGTAGAAAAAGCCATTTAATTGTTACGACATGCTGTACCGTATAAGTGCCGTCCCATTCATAAGAAAACTACCCCCACTGACTTGTGTTTGAGCCCTGTATTTTTTTTCCTTATCCAGTACCGATACGTTAATCCAGTCTACAATCAGAGACAAGTTCCGTAACTGTACCGTGTTGACCATCGCTCATCGGCTTCATACCATCATGGATTCTGACAGAGTCATGGTTTGTACTCCAGTTGCTTTCACGTATTTGAAAGGAATTTTCTTACGAAAGAAAAAAGAAAGAAAGAAAAAGAAAAAAAGAAAGCAAGAATGGAAGGAAGGAAGCGAGGGAGGGAGGGAGGGAGGAAAAGGAAGAGAGGGAGGGGAAGGAAAGGAAAGAAAAAGGAAAGGAATTGAAATGAAGAAGGAAGGAAAGCAAGAAGGAAAAAAGATGAATAACAAGAAACGTWATGCAAACTATACTCGGCGACTAGAGATTTACCTTCCATGAATCGGTCTATCACTAACGTAACATTCATCTTTTCGATGTTCAAAAGGTTCT
The DNA here is from genome assembly GCF_009602425.1 of Actinia tenebrosa. The sequence continues at coordinate 109,826 of NW_022258548.1, read as the reverse complement.
CGATGCAGGTCGCCTTAAAGAATTCGACGYCCCATACCTCCTTCTTAAAAACCACCAAAGTATCTTCTCAGARCTCGTAGACAACACGGGACCAACAGAAAAAAGGCGTCTGCATGACATCGCGAGGAATGCCTACACTGAAACGAAAAATGCAATTCCAGAGATAGGAAATGAGACAGATGATGATGACGACAGTAAGACCGCGACACAGAATGATGTCATAATCAGAGTTCCAAACATTGGAACATTAGAACAGACGTCAGGGACGCATTTTCAATCGTCTATCATGTAGTCCTAGTATGATTGATATAAAGTAACTAGTGCTCATCTAGACAGGAGTACTTGGTTAATTACCGGATGCTTTTGACACTCATTGCGTTCTGGTCCTACCCAGACTAGGCCCTTTTGAGTTGACTCAATAATGTTTTCTCATTTCAGAGCCATGCGTCAATCTCTTTAGTACCATATCTTTATTTATATGTGTATGAGAATATATATSAAATATCTATTTGTACTGCGGTTGTAATCTTTACTGTCGGAAACGCTTGCAGGGCAATATTCAATCCAAGAATCGTTGACGAGAGGTTTGAAAAGAGMTAGCATTATGCCTGGGATAAAAGGTTTTTTCCTTGTCATTGGGTATCTTYACTGAAGAACATTCTGGGAACTAAACCTAAACCTATTATCAACTTTAAAAAAAAAAGTTTCCTTACAATCTGGAATCTTTCTTTATCTTATACGATATATTGAATTTTTATATAAAAATAAATAAATAATCGTTTTTTATTACCATTTTAAAAAATAATTCTTTTTTATTTGTTGTTGTGGTTAACCGAGACGCGAGGTAAATATTTTTTCCATATTCACTGAGCCTGAGGCGAATAATTGTTTTAGCATATACCAATTTGTGTACGAGTAACTTATCTTTATATACAATAATTCAATAAAAACAAACAAACAGAAACTTTTAGTTTGTGTGACAAATTCACGCAAAACGTTTAGCAAAACTTTTAGCAAAACATCTTTAGGCCATACTTCGTTGTCTTTTTAGTATTGATAGGAATGGCGTTTACTTTCTTTTTTTCAATTTCCTCATTGGAAATTGTAGCAAAACGATTGCCGGCAGATGCCATTTTGTTGCCGGCTTAATATTCCGAGATTCAGAGGTGAATATCGTACAATATTCACCTCCAATTACCCAATGAGCGCGCGCGTTCTTAGGAAGTACACAAGTTGGTATATGCTAAATATAATTAATAGTTAGTTTAATGGTTAGGAAAAGCCAAGTCAAAAGGTTAAGAGATCATATAAATATCTTAATAACGGACACAATAAAAAGAGCTGAATTAGATTCCGTGATATCTTATTGACATATTTACTGGTAATACAGCAATAAATCCATTTACAGATTTACGAGTGATGATTTGATGATCTGYTGTCAGGCATATGTGGTCAGCGGTGTTTTTGTTCTAACTCCATAGTGCAATCACAACAAGAAAGATGATACTCTCACTTTAGCCGCCCGTTTATCCACGAAAATACCTCAGTATGATTTCAAATCTTCCCTAAAGATTTAGCTATACATCCCTAACACCCACAAGAGATGAATTTTGGAGCAATGCWATAGAAAGAACTGTATTTCTACATCAAAAGTCAGCTGTTTTCATGGCTGACAAAATGCACGTGATGGAAAGACAAATTTACTCAGTTCGACATTAAAAATAAATAAGATAAAGAGAAAAATGGAGGAATCCAGGCTAGAAGACTCTCTTAGGCAATGCTGGAGCCAATACTTGACTACGGTTATTCCAGGGGTAGGTAGATTATAAACATAGTAACAGTTCGCGCGTTGAAGAGCTCACACAGTTCTGCATAATGCCTACACGTCTCTGTATGGAGTCTTATCAAACTCGCTTGTTTTTCTCAACGAATTCGTGTTATTTTTCCCGTTATTTTTCGGTTTGGCTTTCCCTCCCTTTTTTTACAATAAGCGATTCATGCATACTTTATTAAATTTTGCATAATTTTTGAAAAAATACAAAACGCTTTACAACACTACCTTAAAATTCTTTAAACTACTGTATAAATCGATTAAYTTACTCCAGCATTTTGATATCTATTCCCGTCCTTTGTTGATACTTAAACGTCATATATATATTCATCGAACAGCTTATCCTATATATCTGTAATCCAGGTATACTAAAGAATAACAGATTGCTTTTCTTTCGAAAGAGAAAGGGATGGAAATATGTTTATTTAAACCGGAAGTATCTTTTCCATAATGATTTTTAACTAACAGCTTGTAATGAGACTCTCCAAGTATAATTTCATTTTATTGTTAATGTACACAAAGGGAAATTGGTACATGTGGTATATTATAGCATATTAAATATGAAAAATGTTTTTCTTCTTTCTAAAGGATAAATCCAAGTACTTGAAGTTATTTCTCAAAGAGTTTCTAAAGACATACTCCTCTGTAGGTGGACACACAGGAAAGATGCCATCATTTGGGTAAATATGAAATGAATGCAAGGCATTGTTCRAGATACAAGTTTTAGTTGTGCAAGGAGATATTTTCTATTTTTGCAACCAAAACTTGTATGAAAAAGTTTCAGGATAAAATTGTGCYGTGTACCACCCCTGAGAAACTTGTCTCACAACACCATCACACACTAGTTTCAGCTCAAACTTCAACATGTAATAGGGCCTTTAGCTGATTATATTCTTTATGCTTAGTAGAATGAAATTGGTACCTTGTTTGTGGTGAAGACCAATATATCATGTTCTATTTTGCAAAAAATGTAAAACTTCGTATCAACGTTTTGTTCCTCTTGGGCTGCCTTGGCTACTTGCACCAGCTTTTCTGTGTGATGGCCATTTTGGAACCTAAATTTGACACCTTGTGATAGGGGTATTCATAGTGTGAGCATACTGTCTCAGCTTCCTAGGGGCATAGAAGCAAGGCCACCTCCCGGCTGGCTCGGTTGGACAGCACTTGATTATTTTGTGGGAGGTTGTGAGGTCAAGCCTCGGCTGGACCAACACCCAAGGTTTTTAAATATCTGAAAAGATGGTGCTACCTTTCCTCTCAAAATATCTGCAAATGGTTAGACCTTCACTGTGGCTCAGGTGACCATGCAAAAAGCAGTTTCAACTCATTCAAAGACTTTAAACAGAGAAAACCATAAATTTATCAGTGCTAAGCTAGGAGCATCATGTGTCATCCTCTCTAAATAAAGTTTATTATTATTTATATTACCCCTACCCTACCACCCCACCACACCCTATCACCTTAATAAAGGTAGCAATTTGATTAATATCACAAAGGTGATATCTTTCTGTCAATTGATATCTTATATGGATATCTACTTCCTAAGGGCATGGAGACAAAGCTTGCAAAGTCCCTACCCCACTCCACACCTTAATAATGAGTACCATGTTATATTTRMATCAATAGGACRTTTGCATGATGGTATCATTTGACTCCCACTACCAAAATGCTTTGCGATTTTTTTCTCATTTTAATTTGTATCCCCTCATGAGAATAGTAAGACAATTAGTGCTAATATTGACTGRAYRAAAGAAAGTGTGCAAGGGAGTCTGGTAGTAGAGGTCAATGAYGCCATCATGCAAACGTTATATTGATACCTTGTAGGGATATTCATAGTGTAAGCAACATATTGGCAAGAGAATTCCAGGACATTATTTTTGCTAAATGTCAAGAAGGTGACGAGGAGCTCCTGGTAAAGTATCTGTGTAAGGGACCAGGGTTGATGCTACTGGAAGTTCTTTGCATTCTAGCAAACAAGGTATGATCAATAAYCTCTTGATTATATTAAAGTCTGAACTTGCATCCCCACCCCCCTTCCCCCCAGTAGTCATATTGATTTATTAGGCTCATTATTGCAACTATTGAGTYGTTATTTTCAAGGCTGTTTATTAGTAAGATCTCTTGCCCTAGTGGCTWCAAGTAAGACACAAATTTCTAGAAAAAATAGTCTTGTAGTGTTTAATGGTTATGTTGTTTGGTCTGTAGATAATGATATATCTTATGTTTGCTTGGGCTTCAAAAGATGTATAACAACTTCAACATTGTAAGGAAARGCAAAATTCTGAAAGCGTTCACCAGGTTTTAGTGCGATTGACTCCACTTTTTCCATATCCCAGTCTTCATMACATATTTCTTTCAGTGTTTGGTTTGTGCATAAGGCTGGTCCAAAACTGTCTTTCCTTTCTTCTGGATCATACAGCATGGTTTCAATCAGTATGCGACCACAAGGAGTCAGGATATCTCTTAATACCTGCAAATACTTTTTCCCTATAGATATTTCACTTTCCTGGGTTCTTGCCAGCATTGCTATAAGAGCTGCTCTATCCCAAACAGCATCAAAAGGTTGTCCACCAACAGCAGCTTTTCGAAAAGACCAAAAGTCACATTCTACGATCGTTATATCTTTGGTTTTAGCTTTGAATATGTAGGCGCCAGACGGGGCTATGTTGATAGCATCTAAATCGTATTCTAACTGATTCTTGTCGAAGAATGTCTTGATAGGTGTTCTGACTGCCTCTATTCCTACGACTGTATGTCCTTGATCAGCCAACCATATCAGATCTTTTGACATTCCACATAGGGGCACTAGAATCCGCTGTTTTTCTTTACCTCCGGTCAATACTTTAATGTTTCTCACTAAAGATGGATGAGGAACATGCATTTGCCATGGTACATTTTCTCCATGCTGATCCCAAACATCTTCCCAATCCATTGCTCCACTTCTTTCCTTGATAAACAGGACGAAAGTCACAAGACGAAAGTCACAAGACGGAGGACAACTGAAGTTTTGCTAAGGCGTTCCTCGAAAATGAAGGCGTGGAGAATGGGACCAACTCTATCTCTTTTGTTTTTTCTACTAGACAAACTACCGTAAAAATACCGTAAAAACTGAATAAGAGAAAARCCCTTGAATCAACAGAGAGACAACAACAACCCTTAATTCCCACCAAAGAGTAATTAATATTGATACTTATACTTATTTATGATACAGATTGCAGGTTGTAGTAGTGCACTAGCACACCTACTTGTGACCATTCTACCAGTGCTCTTTAGAGTACCACCTATTGGACATGACATGCTGCAAGGTACTGTATGTTGTTTATTTGTTGTTGTTTTTTGGGAGGAGGGAGGGGAGGGGGGAGGGTTGTGAGCCTGATATCTATGCTGGGTATACAAGAATGGGAAACAAGGAATCTTTGAAAAGGGGAGGAGTGGGAAGAGAGACGAACAGAAAAACGATTGGTAGGGAAGGGAGAAGACTGTATGAAAGAGAGGTGGATGGGAAGACGAATGAAAGGCAAAGACTGGGAAATGGATAGAAAGAGAACAGGTGGGAAGAAAGGCGTAGAGGGTAAAAAGACGAATGAGAATAGAGTAGAGCTAGGAATGGCCTGGTCTAAAACAATAATGGAACTGAGGTAGGTATAAATTATAAAATATAGCGATCGTTTTTATTTAGMCTTGCCCGAAATCGAAATCTTCGGCAGGAGATTTTTATTCGAGCGACGAAGTCGTGTCGTGAGAGGTCGTTCGTCGCGCGCAAATAGAGATACACTGAAGGCGGCGCGTGGAATTCTAGTCTTCTATACTAAACAACCAATTGTAACTTGTTCATACTCCTAATCATAATAATGATCTTGTTTTAGGTCTTGAAGTGCTGATGTTAGAGTGGGAGAATTATTTCCRAGACCCCAAAGCCAAACCTTACCATTCCATTACCATCCAGAAAATGATTTTAAAGCATTGTGATGATCGTTTCGCTAGTCCAGCCAGCTCTACTAACCAGGCGAGTTTGCATGATTCTGAAGAGAAAACGTTGACTTCAAAACAGGATGCTACAATAAGCTGTGGTCTTGTTCTTCCATTGAAGGACAGCACAGATTCTTCAAGTGTAGCAGACGAGAGCGATATCTTGACCAGTATAAGTAGTGTAAGCAGCATGGGGAGTATGGGGATTCTTAGTTCGAACCCTAGTGATAGCTCCAGTCCTCATGAGGTTCAGTTCCATCGTCAAAGCAGTGGAATTTCAAGTCTCGTGGAAAGTACAGAAACACCAAATACTGTTTGTCAAATTCCAGAGAGCTCTGGAAAGGAAGGAAAGGAAACGAAGGAAACTGCAGAAAGTGCCGAAGAAAGCGGCCAAGACGTTACCATCAATACCTTGGAGCTGTTTAACCTAATTCTGTCAGTGCTAGAGAACCTATGTTGCCGTGACATCTCGAGTTGTGATACTACTTTAACTATGAAGACCGCTGGTCAATTGATTGACATTATCCTTTGTATAAAGGATGGACAGAACGAGGATCTCGACGAGATCYATTGCGCTTGGGACAGTTCATCTTGTGTAACTGCTCAGTTATCTATGCTAAGAACTGTCCTTTTTTTCTTGTACACCACATTTAAAAATCCAAAGTCAGCGAAACAGCTTGTGAAAAGCTCGTATGTCAAAAACCTGGTCGCCCTCGTGGAGAACGCCTTGTCAAATGCCGTCTTCACTGCTGAACAGCTTGAGGAACTAGCAGAAGAAATCGAACATTTAAGTCAAAAACTTTCCTCTGAATGTCAGTCAGAATGCTTGGGAAAGTCTGCGCTGTGGAAGCGATTTCACTACGTGTTGTTTTTCTCGCGTTCTCTTCAARGTCTTCTTTCTTTCTTGTGTTCAACTCTACAATTTGGAACACTTATCAATTCATCTTTGCTCGCACTGTCTCGGGAACTCCTCGAACAGTTCGCGCTCAACGATGGCTTTGAACACGTGATCTCAGCCGTTCTCAAAATGGAAGACATGATGGTGACGTCACCAGGAGGTCGCGCGGAAGGGCCTGGATCTGAGTCTGTAGTGATTCAACCAATACCCCAAGCAATACGAGATCTTCCTCGAGTCAATATATTCCACATGTTAAGTGTTATTGGGAAGGTGATTTCGTTGGTCAAGAAAGGAAAGAGTTATTGTCTTGTGGAGGTTGAGATACCGACTCGTCGTAAGTCAGAGGAATCGTACCTACAATTTCAGCCACCGGTTGATCTGATGACGTCAGATGTAGAGGAGAGCTCAGAGTCTGCTGGGGATATGGAAATGGAGAATGATAAACGAAGTCGAACACTTGGTAAGTGAGACATGGATCTACGGTTTTCTGTTGGGTACCTTTAGGCTTCTTTAGAGACGGAATACTAGTGG
>NW_022258548.1:14810-64582 GCF_009602425.1 Actinia tenebrosa | reverse complement strand
ACCTGATGTGTGTCCACTGATAAGTTGATGATACAAGTCAGTAAATAAGTCATTTGCATTAGCAGTAAGTCAGTAGGTCAGTGGCTTTGCCAGATTAACAGGAGTCAATAACTAGTAGAACATTGGTTTATAAATTTTCTTCATTTCTTTACAGGCGTTCTTTTATCTTCACTACCTGATCTTGGGTCCAGTAGAAGTGTTAGTTGTTCTTTACCTTTTATGGGAAGAGATAGGAGTGTCATCACTTGCAGGGATGGGGCTGTTGTTGTTGTTAGTTCCACTACAAGTCAAGATGAGCTCATTTATTATGTATCTCAGGTAAATTAACATGACTTTACAATCAGCGAAAATACCTTGTTATCTTTGACCTCCAGTTGAGTTTGGCTGCCCAGAAGGCTGTCACTTGCTTACAACCCACAGTGCATGACAAACAAATTATTGCAAGTTGTTGGGAGTAGGGTGGGGTGGGGTGGGGTGTAATGAGGTTAAAGACTATATAACTCACCAACCCTGTGATAATGAGTCCAGGAATCAATTCTTCCACCATAGTGACGAGAAGCAACTTTATGCACCAGCTCTTTGAGCCATCAGTACACACTACACACAATTCCCTTATAACAGTGAATGATATATTCCCAATTCATTTATTCACGTTGTTCAATTTAAGGCGAGAAGCATTGCATGCTATAGATGCTCGCACCAAGGTCATGCGAGAGATCATATCAGGGATTCGTGTGGTCAAGATGTACACAAGTGAAGATTTACTAAGACAGCTGATTGGTGATTTAAGAAGGTATGTACTCACTACCCTTGCTGGAAGAACCCCAATATGCATGCTAAATGCGCTTAGATCAACCATTCTTATTCTCATGCTTGCATGTCAAAATTCTCCCAAATTTATCTGTTTGTACCTAGTGCCTATAGACAATATTATGATGATAGAAAATGCACACTTCAAGAACTCGTGAAATGATTTGTTAAACATAAATATTAAAAAGTAATTTGCTGGAAAAATAAGAGAATTTCGAGAATCTACTCTTGGTAGCCAAGTCATTCAGTGAAAGTAGGTTGAATCGTATTAAGCACTATTTGTGGTTGAATGAAACACAATTTGTTGACATGGAACAAGCATAACTCAGTGATACAGCCAAGTGTTCTTGATCATGATCTATAACGTTAATGTATTTTTATCTTTTACAGGAAAGAGATTACTTGGTTCAAGCGCCTTTCTATAGGGAAATCACTCTTCACATCTCTGTTCTTCAGCAGCCCCGCCCTGATCAGTTTCCTGACCTTCATGACTTATGTTCTTGTAACAGACAATAACCTGAATGCTTCCAAGGTCTTCATGTGTGTGGCTCTGTTTAGCTCTATTCGTGTTGTCATGACAATGATGTTCCCTGCTGCTGTGGCTGCTATCGTTGAACTGCGTGTATCATTAGAAAGAGTACAGGTATATTTGTCAGTTGATGTTCACCTCACGCTCAGTCACATGGGGGTAGATCCTTTTTTTGTTTTGGGGTATGAAATGCGAGGTCTGATCAAATTCATTTGAATGTCGCAGTACTCCAGCTTCAATTTCTCTGTTGCTCAGGGTTGGCCTCAATTTGTGTAGAATATTCATGTGTTCCAGTGAAGGTCTGTGGAATTTCAAACTGTTTGTATTGTTGAAGTTCTGCTTTCTTCAGTTTACCATTGGTATTTGTGAATATTTGGACACTGAAATGAGGCAACCCTGAGTATGAGTCTGAAATCAAGGAATATAGTAGTTATCTGCAACTTGAAAATGGTCTGTTCCAAACGTTTCCTGGAACTGGTATTGACTTCCTGCAACATTTTTATGACCTTCATTTGTTGTTTGTCTGTAGGATGTTTTAATGCTGGAAGAGTTATGTCCTTCTTGTCGAGGGTTAATATCAAGTCAAGAAAAACCAAACCCTGGAGAATACAGCATCTCTGGTGAAAATATCACAGCATCGTGGACTAATGTATGTTGGATCTCTGGTAGTTGTAGGATCATTATCTTCAATAGACCTTTTGGGATCGCTTGGAACATAATGTTTTCCCATGCGTCATTCCCTTGAATATGATTTCTTTGTATATCGAAAACAACAACCATGTGCCATTCCCTTGAGTATGATTTCGTTTATCGGCAACAACAACCATGTGCCATTCCCTTGAGTATGATTTCGTTTATCGGCAACAACAACCATGTGTCATTCCCTTGAATAGGATTTCTTCTAAGATAATGATATGTGATTTATCTTTAGCTAGGTCTACTAACGAATAGACCGTTTTCTCAAGGTTGCGTGCACATCCAACTTGACGGGTCACAAAATTGAAAAACGCAAGTTCAGTAAAATTGAGAAGCCAGTTTTACATTTAAAGAGGAGAATAATCGATTTTATGAATTCTTATCGAAAAAGTTTATAGAAATGTATGTTAATTCTCATTATAAAGCTCCTGTTTTGGTATCGTGGCCCGTCGTGGGTTATGGCACAGTGGAATCGAGGTTTATTTTTGGAATTAATTAGATCGATATGGGTTCGAATCCCACCGTGTACAGATAAAACTTGTTAATTTTTTTATTATCTTTAAATTCTTTTTCGGAGTTAAACTCTCAATACTGGTAATGTTTTAAAAAAATACATGATTTCTTGTTTCTTATATGTTCCATTGACATTATCAGCTTAGCAATCTCGACCCTAAAAGTAGAGCTCTACTTTTTTTAAGTTTGAAAGAGTATTTATTCCACTTGATTTTTCAATATTTCTATATTGCAATGTTCTATGTTCAAGTGTTACTGGTGCTACTGACCGTCTACCCAAACGAATTGCCCAGTCCTCGCGCGACAAAGAAGGGCCCTCGTTTCGTGTTGTCATTTTGTTGTGTTGTTGTCAACATCGTATTATTTTGAATAATTTTGTTATTATTTACGTCATTTTTTTTTCATTTGTTTGTTATGTCCTTGTGTCTAAACCAGTTTCATCAAACCACATTCTATTCTCAGCCTTCTTGTTGTTTCAACAGGATTTCAACAGACCAACCCTTCGTAACATCAGCTTCAGCGTGGGCCAGGTATCACACATCCTTGCTTCAGAACTTCTCGTTCTTTCCATGACCATGCGTTTCTTTTGGCCTCCAAGGTTCCCTGTCATCTATTTCTGATTCTGATATTTTTCATATTTCTCTCTCTATCACAGAACCAAATGTTGGCCGTCATCGGTGAAGTTGGATCAGGCAAGGTTGGTATCTCATACAGCGAAGTTGGTCCGAAGATGTATCGATTACGTACCCTAGCTTGCAGTTAGAAAAATCATAAAAATGATCGGTTTGGTATAGCCATACATTATTTTCCAAAATTATGAATGTCGTAGCTCATTCTAAACTGAGTATAGAGGTATTGCATGTCAGTAATGTTTTCTTTTGTTTCAGACGTCCTTCCTGCAGGCCATTATAGGTGAGCTGCCCTTCAAGGAAGGATCCATGAAAGTCAATGGAAGAATAGGTTACGCCTCACAGCAAGCCTGGGTCTACAACGGGTCTGTTCGGGAAAATATCATATTTGGTAAAGATTACGATGAAAAACGCTTCAAGGAAGTCATTAAAGCCTGTGCGCTGGAAAGGGTAAATATTAGGGCTACGGAAATGTAAGATAGTGTCCTCAAAACTAAGTGATCTTGTTTTGTTGATTAGGACTTGAAGTTGTTTGCTGAGGGGGACATGACGTTGGTGGGTGAAAGAGGAACTTCCCTCAGTGGAGGACAGAGAGCCAGGATAGGCTTGGCAAGGTGAGGTAGATAACTGTCACCAGAGGGTAACTAGGCGCGCAAACGCACTCGGGATAGCATTGGGTCCTTCTTTTTCTAATGTAGCTTATCAGCGTGAGATAACYGTAACTAGACGGAGAATGGGTAACTCACCACTTCTTAATGTTTATTAAGGAAATCATGTCGTTTTTCCTATCCCGGTAACGTTTTGTTTTCCATTTTCAGAGCTGTGTACTCAGATGCTGATATCTTTCTGTTGGATGATCCGCTCAGCGCCGTGGATATTCATGTTGGAAATCAATTGTACAAAAGGTACGTAAAAGGGAATAGGTGAATGGTCGATTATGAGCCAATCAACTTTACGTATGTACAATGCTAGACTTGTTCTTCTGGCACAATTTGTTTCCCATTCTAAAGCACACAGTGAAGAATGAAATGTCTTGGATGTTGTTATGACAAGCAGACGTTCTCTAATGATCGTTTGATTGCTAACATCGTGTCATTCTGCTAGATGTATCCGTGGTTATTTGTCATCCAAGGCTCGTATTCTGGTTACACATCAGTTCAGATACATCAAGGAAGCTGATCACATTATTGCTCTATCAGAGGTATGACTGTGGGATTGGGGGGGGGGGGGGGGGGGGGGGGGGGGGGGGGGGGGGGGGGGGGGGATGGGAAGGGTGATGGTTACTGTGAGAGGGGAGAATAGGATGATTGCCATATTTGTGAACTGAGGTTAAGAGGATGATAGCTATACTGTTGGAAGGAAGGAGTGAGGATGAGGTTTACATTGCTATATCATTGATATTATAACAATGTATATAGTGTTAACGTTTTATTCTGCATTTTAGGGTGAAATCGTAGCTCGAGGAAGCTTTACCGATATTCGTATGTCAGGAATCGATCTGATCTCCATGTGTCCCTTGAAAAAATCCATAGAGGAAGAAGAAGAGCTGCAGGAGATCGCTGAGACTGTGACACCCAAACCTGAACTACGTCATCGTCGTCATAGTAACGCTAGCACATCTTCCTCCAAGTTCATGGATTTGATTCGTCCCCAGGCTCAGTTATCACATCATGTGACTGAGATCCTTGAAGAGAACGAAGGTGAAACTGGTGCATTCCAAGTACCTGTCTATGTAAGTATCCTCTGTGGGGTTACTGGTGAAGAAAGAATAATATTGAAGGGTTTGGTACGTGATGTCAATTTAGCTTGATTTTGTTTGTCTTTTTTGGCAGGAAGAAGAAATAAAACCCAAAGAAGAAACCAAACATGAGGGAGCTGTTTCCATAGCAACCTATGTATCTTACTTCAAGTCACTCCACAACGCCTGTGCCGCCATCTTTGTTTTATTTCTGTTTGTCTTGGCGCAGGTATGTCTAGAGGTCCTATTCAGTTTTCCTTCTGTTCCAAAGCAGATTGCGGAATAATATTATTTGCAACAAACAGTCACGTGCTGATATATCACTTTGCTAACGAATCATTCAGCTCAAGGTCCCTTGGGGAAGGCTCTGCTGGATGGCTTCGTATCTTGAAGTCGGAGGTATCTTTTAAGGGAAAAAAGTATTTTGAAAAAGGTTTTCATTGTTTTTGTAGGTTCTTTCTATGCTTGCCGATTGGTGGTTGTCGTATTGGTCAGTAAGACTTAACTAATCTATTAGCTTAACATCATTTTTTATTTTCATTTCCTTCCCAGTTCCACCGGTTTCCCATTCCTATTTTAATCTTATTTCATTTCCAATTAATTAATTTTACAGCATTTCAGTTTGTCCTTCTCATTCCTGATTTAGGTCTGACATAGAAGAGAAATACTTCATAACATCTTCCAAACCAGATCGTTCTTTGTATCTGGGAGTCTTTGCTGGTTTTTCCTTCGGTCTGTTGATCGTCACGTTGGCTCGTACTCTTATCTTCTACACGCTTTGCCTCATCGCTTCGTGTCATCTTCACAACAGAATGTTCAGTGCTTTAATCAGGGCTCCAGTTTACTTCTTCGATAATAATTCACTCGGTAAGTTTTGTTTTTTCTTTTCTAAAAAAGATCTTTTCCTTTATTCGAGGGATTTCCTCATAGCCTAACACGCTAAGTTGCAAACAGCCCCGAATGAGGTTATGTGGGTTTGATAACATTTGAAGGGGGTTTTAGACATGACAGCATACATATACAATGTCTCAATATGTAAGTCACAGCTCTTCCATTTACTAAGTTCATATGTTGTTGTGAAGGTTTCTTGACTCTCTATCAATCCAGGTCGTATTCTGAACCGTTTTTCCAAAGACATCAATTACGTGGATGAAAGTCTTCCCACTACTCTAATGGATTTCTTCCAGGTATGTAATACCAAGTATGTAATGCAAAGCTTGCGTGAATGGAAAAATGGTCTCGCACCGCTGTGATCGTGGGTTGGTCCCTGCGGGTCGCGTACATTTATTTGACCTAACTGGTTGTCTGTCTTCGATAGTTTTTCTCCTGTTTTGCTTTCTCTGGCCGAGAGCGCTTTAGTGATGGGCCTTTGTGAGAGGCTAAGCATTCATTCCCTGCATGATCGACGTCAAATAATCTTCATTTACTTTACAATGTTTTTACTTGACGTCAATGTATTCTCTGTTTTCCTTTCAAGACTGCCTTCATGACCATGGGTGTCATATTCTTGGTCGGTAGTAAAAGTCCCATCTGTTTTGCTATCGTTCTTCCAATATTGATCTTCTTCGTGATCGAAAGAATGTACTACATAAGAACCGCCAGAGACCTGAAGAGACTAGATGGAGTTAGTAAGTAACCACAGGCATCCCAAGTACAGTATTAATTATCATACCACAGGGACCCCAAGTACAGTATTAATTACCATACCACAGGGAACCCAAGTACAGTATTAATTGCCATACCACAGGAATCCCAAATATAACGAAATATTTTATATTTTTCATCAGCGCGCAGTCCCTTATATGGTCATTTTTCCACCACACTACTTGGCCTGGACACCATTCGTGCATTCGGTGCCAAAGACGCCTTCTTTCACGAGTTCCACCACTATCTTGAAGTAAACACTCGTTCAATATTTGGTTACATCTCTGTGTCATCCTGGTTGACGTTCAGGCTCGAGCTCCTCTCCGTCATCTTTGTTTCCTTTGTGGCTCTTATTTCACCTGCTGTTAAATCTTGTAAGTTTTGACAATATTTATAACATGTTGCACCTATATGTCAGCCATTTAGAAACGTAACCAGGCCTTTGTCAGGTATTCATTGTACCTTCTCAGCCACCGAAACAAAGCGGTTTGCCCAGAGTGACATTTCATTATGTAAATGTTTGAACTGACTCCAGTCCCTCCTTCTTAATCAACCTTTAGCCCTTAGCCCAGGAGCTGTAGGACTTATCGTCACATATGCAACTAAACTATCGTCTGTTTTGGCCAAAACCATCAAGAAGAGCACAGAAGTAGAAAATATGGTATGTTAGTCTCTCCGTGGTATCACATTATGTTTTATCTTATCTGTATAGGTGAGTGGACTACACGCTTTCCAAAAAAAATGGTTTGAAAAAATGTCGAATTTTCGGCTTTTGAAAGGGTATGGATAATCATATTGTAGGACTAAAACATACCCAACTTTTAAAATATGGTTTATGCTTCTAGATTCGGAATTTTGAGAGGTTTTTTATTTTGGAAAATTTGGAACCGAGCATGCGTGGACTGGACTGGACTTCGGTTAACTGGAGTGTGCGGAACGCAAAATGGTTTTAACGCCTAATTTCCAGTGTCTTTCTTATAATTTGTATTCTACAATACATATTTAGTAATTTCATCTTAAATATTTGCAAAAAATCAATAATTTTTTCAAAATACAATTAGAATGGTTTATTTGATCGGCGATAGCCTTTTCGTGTTATCTCGCTCAGCGCGTAGCAATAAAAGCAGTGGTAGAATATCTTCTAACTTCCTTATTCCCCTTGTTTTGTGTTGCTGTAGATGACGTCAGTAGAACGTATAGTTGATTATTGTAACCTTGAATCAGAGGCGCCCATGGAGACCGATGTCAAACCACCCAAGGGATGGCCTGACAAGGGAGCAATCAACATCACCCACATGAACTATTCTCATCACAAGGACAAGCCAGTAGTACTTCACGATATTACCTTGCAAATAAAACCTGAAGAAAAGGTAGGCAGTTTCCATTGAATTGTGGGTCACATGTGACGTCATCTCCTGTCACGTGAGCGGATTCTAATGGAGAGTCTACTCCAGGAATTTGTCCTTGTATACTGTGTTCTGGCCAATCTCGTTTGCCCCAAGTAATTCATCATTATTGTTTTGTTTTGTGGCATAGCTTGGCGTACTTGGTCGGTCAGGCGCTGGGAAGTCCTCGTTCATCTCTAGTTTATTCCGTATGGCAGAACCTTCTGGTTTGATAGAAATAGACGGAGTGGACATCAGCAAAATAGGTCTTCGGAATCTACGGAATGCAATAACAATCATTCCCCAGGTAGGCTTGGATGTAATATAGCTCTTGTGACGAGGGAACGTTGGCATCTTTTCGGAAATTTTCAGCTCGTTGACCCATTGATGTTCACATGTCATGGATTTTATTCCAGGAACCGGTTCTTTTCTCTTCAACTTTGAGAAAAAACCTTGATATTACGTTGAGTAAAGAAGATGTATATATCTGGTCAGTCTTAGAACAGGTACGTCACAAATCATCCTTCATGCAAGATGTACAGTTGTAAGGTGTATTGAACATTTCCTCGTAAGTGTTCGGCAATAAGAAATATGTAATTCTTATTCTATTTGTTACTCCATTAGGTCCAACTAAAAGACTACGTTGAACGTTTTCCTAACAAACTGGAAACGAAAATTAACGGTTTTGGCTTGCAATTCAGCGTTGGTCAGCGGCAGTTAATATGTTTGGCACGCGCCATTCTTTGCCACACCAAAATCCTGGTCATCGATGAGGCGACAGCCAACGTGGATTCCAGGTAGTTTTTTTGTTTTTTCTTTAAAATGTGCAAAAAAACTAAATCTTTTACCTACTCGTTTTACAAAGATTAGCTTTTGCACTTGTGATATCAATGACTGTGCCAGCCTCTGACATGCGCGGATCGTTATTCAGTGTTTGTTTTTCACCCCCAAAAGTACGTCGTACTGTATCACTGAACCATATTTTTCATGACATGCCAGGACGAGTAAAATCATTTGGGACGTCATTAATTGTCGGTTCAAGGATTGTACTGTTATCACCATCGCGCATCGTCTCTTTCCTGTCATGCAAAATGACAGAGTTGTGGTAAGTGTTCAATATGTCCATCTATCAGTCAGTTGGTCCGTCTGTCCGTCTCTCAGTCAGTCAGTCTATCAGTCAGTTCGTCCGTTCATCTATCTGTTCGTCCGTCATTTAGTCAGTCGAGCTATCAGTCAGTTCGTCCGTCCTTTAGCCTACAAGCAGTCTGTCCGTCTGTCCGTCAGTCAGTCTATAAGTTAGTTCATCAGTCTGCTAGCCAGTCAGTCAGTCCTTCCGTCCGTGATTCAGTCAGTGATTTTTAAACAAGCTGATTAATTTTGGCTGTTGTATTGGACCAATAGTCCTAACAGAGCGATACTCCCATCGAGAAGAAAACAAAATAATCAAATTGGAATCTGTGAGTTAATGTTTTTCCGGAGGAAGCGTAGTATGGAACCAACAAATAACATGATATCAAAGCCAAAACCACAGCTGTGAGATGCACCTCTCGTTTGATCAGTGCTTCGTACTTTTGTTTGAAGGTTTTAGATGCTGGTTACATTCGAGAACTAGATTCACCACATCGCCTTCTGCAAAACCCCAGCAGTTATCTGTCTCACGTTGTTAATGACGCAGGACCGCACGAGGAGAAAAAGCTACGAGAATTGGCGAAGATAACACACGACAAGAAAACAAAACCTGGACCAGTGAACAGCACAGTAATCGCGCCCGAAACTAGGAACACTCAGGGACAACAGGAAAAACAGAAAAAACAGGAAAATGATGTGAAAGAAGAGGTATCTCTGACAGATATTCCAGAAATACGAATCGATACTGGTTCGTCGTATGTTACATCCTTATAGTTATTCCAGAAATACGAATCGATACTGGCTCGCTGCAGTTTCGATTGCACTTCATTTTGCATATTTTTATGGTGTATATATTATCTTTTGCAAGTAGAATCGTCTGAAATCTTTCGGCATGTAAAAGAAACCACCAACCCAATATTGGTAACCATGTATTTCAACAAACTTGGTTGTTAGAATCACGAGTTGTAAGAATTATTTTTAATAAACTTCCTTTGTGTTTTATAGCATTCCGTGCGTGATATACATAACATCCACTTCACAACAAATAATTCATATTAATTGTCACGTCATGAAATAAAAACCGCGATAGAATTAACGAATAATCCCGCCCTTTTTGGTTGCAAAAATCTTTCTAGCCTTCACATGTGATGCAAGGTTTCTTCAAGGTTTTTCTATAGCGCGTTGACTGATAATCATTCTTGCTCGCCAATCATGTGACTTGTGAGAAGGAAAAATACTGATATATTGACTAAATTTGATTCCAGAACTGACACTTGATATTCGAAAAACATGGTTTCTTTCTTTGTGATTCACAATTACACACGGCTGTTGGCCGGAGCGTATTGTGACAGCCAAAGGGCAAACCCGCAACAACAAGCCATCTTGTATTACATAACATTATTTATTTATTTCATGTGGTGATGTTCAATCTGTAAATTAATGTCATTTTTGATATCATGAAATATAAATGTAATGTTCAATAATGTATATAATGTTCCATAGTTATTGGATTATCTCACTAACAAGGTTCTACGCTTCGTACGTAATCTTCATGTCCTAAGAGAGATAACCATTATGAGTAAACCATCTCAAAACCGTGCCTTCTCGCCTATCTTGAGCTCGAGGTTAAAGAAGATCGAACAAAGGCGAAGGGAAAAGGTTGCGCGCTGGTTAAATATTCATGGCAACTGAGTGTCGAGTCTGCCTTTCCTTGAGCCTTTTACCACGCAGTAACAACCACATGGTTATATTCAAGTATTTAAGCTTATTTTCTAACAAGCTGAATTCTACGCAGACCGCAACTAAGGCCAGTAACCATCTGCGTGTTTTTTTTTGGTTTTAATCCTCACAACTCTGCATGCAATACGCTTGTTTGAGCGAGGATATAAATAGCGGCCACATCTACCAAGATACTGTTCTTGCTGAGAAGTCTGTCATCTTTGAAGTTAAAGAACTTTTGTTTCAGCATGTCCAGCAAAGTCTTAACACTTTTGATTTTGTTGATGATAACAGCAGTGCTTGCTATCCCGTTGGGGTTCAAGGATGGCGTTCAAATACCTGGTAAACAAAATGTATAGTTTCTTGTTTTATTCATTAAATACGCCCATTTGTGTTTTAATTATATTTTATTTCTGGTTTCAAAGTTCCTTCGTAGATACCGATTTTTTCTGTCTTTATTGGTAAACAAAGAAATAGCATTTAAGGCCAGAATGGCCACTGATTCCATTAAATTTCATAGATGGTAAAAAAAACTTCATTAGTCTACACTGGTGCGCGGCAGAGCCTCTCCGTGATCGCATATTTTTCAGTTTTGTACTGTTTCTTTATTCTTATCGTTTTTTCTTCCTTTTTCTATAATTAATCTTTTTAAGTCTGTATTTTTATTTGCAGTTTTGTCATACTTTGCCTGCCCGGTGTCAAAACAGCTTTACAGTGTTGTAAGATACCATTCAATCTTTAACCGTTTAGGAATAGAGTGTAAAAACATTGGGATTGTTTATTTGGACACTGTACAATATAACGAAATCTATTTCCTGAGTTTATTGAAAGGATACGAGTAAACACTAAACAAAACCATGAAGGATGGAAGGAAAAAGACTAGACTCCGTTCGCCTCACCCTGCGTTTGTCAGGAAAATATCTTCAGTAAAGACAAAACTACTATTTTTGAATATTTGAAAATGTTGATTTGGGTAACAATTGAATTATTTCATTTATACTTTTGAATACGTTCTTTAAAAATGAAAACAATTCGAAACTCGATTTAACTGAGGCTTTAGAAGTGTGGGGTCTATCACGCAATCAGTGATATCTCAACTTCTCTAGCTTGGCGTCTAATTGATTTGCCCTTTCGATGGATTCTTATTCATCAGGGAGAGAAATTACACGAGGGGGGAAGGGAAGGGGGACACACGTCGGCAAGTTTTTCCCAATAAAGATGAAGCGATCTGATTGGTCCCTTCAAGCCGACATTTCTTTGTCTGCCATGATAGCTTATAGAAAAGAACCCTTAATAACCAACATTATACTACTTGACTATTCTTTACTCATTTTATTGTTTCTATCGCATCATCGTAGATCAATACAAGCAGAAGCAGGAGGAAGAAGACGCTTGGTTTCTGTCGTCTAAACGAGAAACAGACCAGGAAGAACAAAAGTGTAGCGGCATTCCATGCTACTTATGCAGGAACTACCCATGCTTGATGACGTGCTGTCGTTAATCACCTCCCAAATATACCACTTCTTGGATTAATATAACCTGATATAATTTAATAAAAAGATAAATAGCATATATAATTAATTTTGCGTATTTCATTTACTTGGATTCGAATTCATCTACTTCCTAAGAGCAGAATAATTTGTACGACTGTTAACAAGTAGCCGTACTGTTCCGTGCATGTGTCATATACATGTCCAAGCATTCTGAGATGGTGAGTTGAACACACGAGTAGTGCCACGAGCCCCCTGGCCCAGAGATACCGGTGTCTTGAACCATACGAATATTAAAATCAATGACACCTTATTAAAACGAGACAGATGTTCTAAGGCTGCCGATAATGTGKTTTTTTTTCAGGTGCCTGTCCCTTGAACGCAGAACCCCATCTGGATGACAGCCCTGGATCTTTTCCTGCTAGCGCTGTATTTTAGATATTTGCTCCGAATAAAATCTTTAAGAACACAATTATAAAAACTAAAGCTTGATCAACTGAGGTTTTTTCTCGCTAAAATAACCCACAAACAGAAACAACAAATCGCCGGGTCAGAAGAGCTAAGTAAACACCTTCTATCCATACTCTCTTCTCTACTGAGGTCTCATACCATCAAAGAATCCACAAACCATTACTAGTAGTACAAGCTAGTACAACACTAGTCCAAGAATATTTGTAAATCAAATATATTTTTTTAGAAGCCTTGACCGCCGCTGGTCCTAACCATGTCGTACGAGGGTGGATGCTGATTATTTTAAATGATTTGGCTGATTGGATTGGCTTATCTTGACACCTTTTGCCATGTTTCCAGGTGAACTGATGCGATGTATAAAGATTCTAGTACTTAAATGCATGATTAAATAATCGAAAGAACCAAACTTTCCTCCTTGATTTAAGGTTTGCTAAATCGCATTTTCAAATGATCAATAAAAAGAGGGAAAGTGAGACTGCAGCTGCTATATCCAGACTTGCTAATGACTTAGTGACCGCAAACTTAATTCATTCACTTTCGTTATTATTATTTTGTTCTATTCATTTGATTCTTCATCGTATATCAAAGAAGAAGAAAAAAATGTTAAACAATTTTTTTTTAAATTTTTCTTCATATTTTCAATTCTTCATTAATATTCTCCATGGTTCTTTTAAATACTCTCATTTTAATTGTATTTCCTTGATTGTATTCTTTATTTATTTATTCTAATTATCAATTCAATATCGCAATTGTCCTTTATTTTATTTATTCCTTCTGCCTCGTCATATATGTCATCATTCATCTTATAAGTTTGTTTTACTTTTTCCTTTCCTTCGAGTATTCTTTAGTACAAGAATCAACCCCAGTCCAACTGCTTGCAAACTTGTCATTATAAATAAAGACCTGCTTGCTTTGAAGATTAAATYTGACGCGGGCACAATAGTTTCAATCATCAAATATCAAATTCCTCCTCTCGCGTGAAATGAGAAAACTACGGGTTGACAAACACTTGTGATCATACTGAGCACTGAGTTTTATAAGTGATTACTTAAGCACTGAAAACCCTTCGTAGTAGAGACAGAGAAATTCCCTTTATTACACCTGTATTGTTTAGATTTCCGCGGGGGCCTGTTTATAACCGAACAACAAGGTTCGCAGTACGGAGCTTCGCACGGAAGTCCCTCAACTGAAATCCGAGTATCTTCCTGTTATACCTTTAAACACCTACACTGAATCGCCGCCAAGGAAAAAGAAACCTGATAAAGATATATTCTTTATTGCCTGATTTTATAACAGCACTACTATGAGTTTTGGTTGGCTTTTGCAAGTTTGTGCAAGTTCTAGCGCACCGAGAGAACTGTCTCTTTCGTCAACGATCATTTCGTTGGTTTTGTCTCTGGTAGCTTCCCCAAGTAACTTTCTTTTCTGTTTAGCCATGTATAAAGATCCTCACAAGAATCTCAGGACGCCATTTAATATTTTTATCCTCAACATTGCAGCTGCCGATTTCGTCCAAGGCTCCGCAGTTCTTCCTTTATCTGCGGCCTTCCACGGGTTGGAAGGAGTCGGGAAGTTTTCACCACAGTTACTAAGAGCGTTGCACTTGTTTTTCTTCATCTCTTGTACGGCGTCTATCATTAGTATTGCTGCGTTGGCAGTTGATCGTTGTATTTCAGTGTCGTATCCCTTGAAATACAGGTCAAAGTCAACTTACTCTAGATCTATTCGAATATCTATCATAATCTGGTTCATCTCGGCTGGGCTGTCATTTCTCTACCTACAGGTGGATTTCATCTTGTACATTTTCGTATTTGTCAACAGCGTGATACTCCTAACCGTTATCATTCTGCTCTTCGTTCAATTCTGGATCGGCAGGCGCCTGAAAAAGAATCGCGAAAGGCGGGAATTCCGACGACCGTCATTGACGAACAGTATCGCGAGCATGCACGGGAGAAATTGGAACAAAATGGTTAAAAGAGACGCGAAAGTGACGAGGACATTTTTTTCTATTCTGATGTTGTTTCTCCTCCTCATGGCTCCTTCTTTCATTTTTGCTTATCTCCTCAATTTCTGTCCTTCGTGTGATTGCGTTTCGTACCATGTTTTCAGAGACTTACATTTCCTTTTCGTTCTGTTTCCAAGCTCGGTCAACCCTTTTTTATTTGGTTGGCGTCTGCCGCACTTTAGGCGAACCTTACGTACTATMATCTCAAGAAGATCAAGAAATGTTGGTCAGGATCGTAGCGCGGGGCAGCAACTGGAATCGTCCACCTTTGAGGAAGATAACAGTTGCAAGTTTTACAGAATTGTAAATACTAATTGTAGTAGTGCGCATAAGATATTTGTTATTCGTAGATCGAAATGCGGGCAGTGGAGCCCAGCACGCGATCCGGTCTGTGATAACATTTTAAATGGCACAAATAAAACAACAGATGGAGTGTTAAACAAGAGTTACCAAAGATACCCAGAAAAAGAAATGTCTGACCTGCCAGAACCGCAAGATTTGCCACCAGAGGCATCAGATACGGGCATCGCAAGGGATTACCGTTTGACTTCTGCCGACCTACTCACTGTGCAAATGGATTCCTCTTTTTGAAATAGTGGTTTTAAAAATATAATAGTGAAATGTGAACTACGACAAGAGACGTGATACATCCAAACAAACTGCTTTTTTCACGGAAGTTTTACATTTCTTCAGTATATAACATTTCTTATTTTCATTTTTGCTTTTAATTTGTGAGCTGATTCTAATGCTATAATGTGTTTTTGCCGACTGCTTTGTGCAGTAGATTAGCCCATGATCGATCCGTGGCCAGTTGAGTGTTTTAAACCATTCGAAAGTGATGAGTCAGTAAGAGACTCATCGTGTAAAGCATCCATCTACCACACGCACTGAATAATGACTAGGCAAGGAAGTAAGCAATAAAGAGAAAACTGTCAGATAAAACAATCAAAGTATGTCAGTCGTGTAAACAATGTTAAAAGTTAATCAAGCCGCGGGTTCCTCATAATGTCTTACTGCGAAGAATCATTAGAAAATTAATTTTCTAAGGATATGAAGTGTGTTTTGTGTTATAGCCATTTTACACTGACATGTCGTCGATTAGAGGCGATGCCTAGGGATACGAGACTACTACTGTTTACCACATCAAATAGTGTCAAATGTAATGACGTCATAAAGGACAATTAAGTAAAAAAGAACTTGGAAGCATTCCTCGTTGACATATCAGAATAACATAGTGAAAAGCTTAATGCTTTTTCCCCGCAAGGATTTTCATTATCAACCAGGACTCACGTAGCGTTTAAATAACTGGATTTGTTTTCCAAATTGTAACAATTTTTCTGATGAAAGAGGGTTTTGTTAGACATAAGTGTGATAGAAACGTCAGATCCCATTTGCCACTGACATTTGGACCAACTACCGTTTAATAGACTTAAGGCTGTCCAGCCGTCCGTTGTACGTTATGAGAGACCAGTTTGTTACTTTACTTCTTTGCAGTATAGGGTTATTACTCAAAGTAACCTCAACAAAAAAGTCGAGATTTACCAACTGAGCGTAGTAATCAAGCTAGTATTCGGGCGCGCTTCTCAATTTCATTCATGAGCTTGCGCACATTTTGGTCTGTGTACAACTGAGAAAACTAAAAATCAATAATGAGGGAAAATTGGTGTCATTTTCTCGATTCTATTTACAACTTGCTCGRAGCTTGGGAGCTCAGGAAATGAAATTTAGTCATATTTTTGGCTACGTGTTTTGGCGACCGATGGATTAGAAACAAATCCCTATTCTCATTTATTTCTGCACTAATACGAGTGCGCAAAGTGCATTTTCTAATATTCTTAGTTCGTTTCTGCTTTAGGGCATAGAAAATAGGCACTCATATTTGATAAGTGAGAAGAATAGGTCAGCTTCCTTGATTTGTTTATTTTAGCATTCTAGTATTTTTCCTTGAACAATATTTTTTGGTCATTTCCAGCTCGGATAATATCAATTAGTTTATATTTGGGTTGTGTGCGTCAAGTTCCCAGGGGCTAGGGGCCTCTTTCCAAGGAGCATGGGACAAGCCAATCAAAACGCTTGTAATATAATGGTTTGAGATGACGTCAAGTTTCCTGCAAGTACTGTAGTCTTTGAGAAGAATATTATCAAAGTCTGACATCTTTATTGAAAAAAACACCTAAGAGTATTTCGTTTTCTCCTATATCTGCTGTTATACGCTTCAACAGAACCAAGGCGAAGCATAGACTACGAGAAATATGAGTCTTAATCGTTTGTTTTCGCCGAGGTTAACTCGACCAGTTGCTGCTCTTGGCCAAGTAGGATTTGGAAAAACATGTCTACTGTCACGTAAATTAGAACGAGGTAAATTCTTCACTTAGGAATCCTTCTTCTTATTAATGCAGTTGTGGATCCTAGATGTCCTTTCCTTCGTTCTGATTTGTCTGATTTAGCCATTTATTTTTTGTTGTTGATGTTACTAGGCGAGCGATCGTTCTATGATTATTCGCCTGAGCCCTTCCATCCACTACAAGGGCGAACACCGGCTTGGAAATCACCCGATGAAGCAGTACAAGTAATCAAATCTGGTAGGCTTGCACATAATTATTCTTCTTTCTTAATATTATGCTTCATGTAAACTCTGGTTTAAAATTGTTCCCACTGAAGTTAATAACCCTTAATTGTGCCGGCTATGTTCTTAACATGTCTTACGACAGCTTCAAAATAATATATTATTTGTAAGTTTATTTAAAAGATAACGAGTATCTCGTATTATTATGTTTTTTTTAGTTGCTATCTAGGCCATCTTGACCCTTTGACATATACAAGGGTCAAAATATTAATGTACATATATAAATTATGATTGCAATATTCCAATAGATGTTCTTGTTAGAGGTCATATCATAACAAGATGTCACAATAGCTTAGTTCATCCTTCAGTCAGAACAAACACTAAAAATTTTATCTCATTTAAATTTTGTTTTGTTGTATTTTATTTTGATTGCTGAAGGAATGAAAGTGTTTGTCCATGCTGCTGCTGCAACACCTATTCCTCTGCTAGATGCCATGGCCAGATGGGGCAAAAAAAGCAAGCTAAAGGATGTGGAAGTCATTCATATACACATTGACGGCAAAGCCCCACATGTTGACCCAGAATGTGAAGGTATAGTTACATTTACATACGAGTGGAGTGATTTTACTTGGCCAGCGTTTGAAACAAAGTTGTAGGACTAACAGTCTGAGTAAAACAAAAGAAAACAATGGTATTAGTGTCCACTATTGTATTATGCACACTTTTTAACAGCAGTTTGATTTTCATTAGGCCAATTAAAATCACTCTATAAATCAATAATAATTGTTCCTATGTCATGCATTGCCTTGTTGGCAGAATCGTGGGTGATACTAATCAAAATATGATGTTGAATTCTCAATTCTGATTGGTTGACCTTGACTTTATCCTGAATGTCAACTCAGCTCAGTATGGAGGGCTGGAAATGTCAGGGAAAGACAAAAAGTATATTAAACATGTTTACTTGTATCAAAGGATGCTTAGAATATTGAAAGTGGTCTAAAAAATGGAATTCTATTATGTAAAAAAATGGTGCATATGTTATACCTTAGTGTGATCAAGACAAGAATCTAACATTGAATGGATTTCAGACTTTTACAATGTACATGTATGTCACTGACTTATACTTTGGTTTATTTTTAAGGGATTTTCAGAGACAACTCTTTATTTATTGGAGCCAATTGTCGTCAAGCTGTCAACGATGGCAGAGCAGACTTCACTCCTATTTTTTTGAGTGAAATTCCATTGGTTTTTGATCGTAAAATCATAGAACTTGATGTTGCTTTGATTCAAGTGAGTCCACCAGATAAGCATGGATTTTGTACTCTTGGTCCAAGCGTAGACTGCACAAGATCTGCCATTAAAAATGCCAAGTACATAATAGGTATGGTATCTACTTATTCAATAAGAACTACATTTACAATACAATAATAAAGGGTAGAATGTAGAATGTATGACAACCATATCTTGAATATGCTTTACTGAAAATATAAAATATTTTTATTTTTATATGGAGCTTTTGTATTTTGATGTATTTCAGGTCTGGTGAATCCCCAGTGTCCTCGTACCCATGGCCCAGGTGGTATTCATCAATCTCATCTTGATGTATTGACTGTAGCTGACTTTCCTCTTCCTGAACACAAGATTGGAAAAGTCTCTGAAGCTGACAAAAAAATTGGCAAATTTGTTGCAGAAAACTTAATTGATGATGGAGCTACTTTGCAGATGGGTAAATAATCTTGTTATGGTTCAAAACCTCTAATTTTTAACAAAAATTATACCCTGAAACAACCTTTGGGCTGATCAAAGTCACGGCCTGACTAACTCACAGATAGAACCCTGAAACGACCTCTGGGCTGATCTAAGTCAGGGCATAAAACCTAAAATGACCTCTAGGCTGATTAAAGTCAGGGCATGATTAACTCACAGAGTTAACCCTAAAATAACCTCTGTAAAAGTCAGTCGGGACTGCTAACTCAAAGATAGAACCCTGAAACAGCCTCTGGGCTGATCTAAATCAGGGCATGGCTAACATACAGATAGAACCCTGAAACAACCTCTGGGCTGGTCTAAGTCAGGGCATGGCTAACTCACAGATAGAACCCTGAAACAACCTCTGGGCTGATCTAAGTCAGGGCACAGCTAAGTCACAGATCAAACCCTGAAACAACCTCTGGGCTGATCTAAGTCAGGGCATGACTAACTCAAAGATCTGAAACAAACTCTGGAGTGATCAAATTCACAGGTTGATTGAAATGTAGCAGGTTGGGTTTTGCAGAGGAAGGAAAACCTGAGAACCCAGAGAAACCTAACAAATACTAGTCACATGCGATGGCAAGTTGCAGGGATCATTTAACTTGTGATTCTAAGACGAATTGAGAACAGTGTTCAGGATGAGACGTATGGACCAACTGGTTTCTTTTGTATCCCAAATATAGGAATAGGAAGTATTCCTGATGCTTGTCTTGCTGAACTTTATGATCACAAGAACCTTGGGATCCATACAGAGATGTTCAGTGATGGAGTGGTTGACCTAGCAAATAAAGGTGCTATAACCAATGCAATGAAGAAAATACTTCCAGGCCGCATTGTTGGTAGCTTTGTCATTGGAACAAAGAAAGTTTTTGAATTCATTGATAACAATCCTTTTGTTGGTGAGTAATTAATGCTGTAGTTAACTGCTTTTTTATCCTTCTGCAAAATTATGATACAGTATTAGATAATTAGCTAGTACTTATGGGCTGAGCTGCCAAAATGGGTTTATATTGCTTACTATCAATCACGCGACTTTTTGGAGTTGACTGGGGGGAAAAAAGCGGTTGACTGGGGGGCAACTAGCCGATGCTAAGTCAAAATATATCAAAATAAGTCCTCAAACTATTGTATTTGACTATTTTCACGTCATCAAACCAGAAAACAAGAGATCAAAACAACCTCCAGGATTCTACAAGCCATCAAAAAAAAGCTATTACCGGAAGTGACGTCTATTGATAGCAACCTATTGAAAGCTTTCTCCCAGTTATCAACTTATACATATAGGAGAATCTTGATACCAAAAAACAATTTCAAAACAATAGAAAACATGCAGAGTTTCAAAATGTTTATTCTATTGTGTTCACTCTACCAGAAGTGATTCTGACTTTTCAACCAGGCATGAAGTTGAATTGTTTTGGAATCATCTTATGTTTTTGAGCATAACGTACAGCTGTGAAGCAATTATTTTAGACATTATTCCATGATAATACCCATTTTTATAATTACTCCCCAATGATACTAAGATAAACCAGCAGTTCTGTTGATGAAATTTTTCTACTCGGATTCTCAACCTTATTCTTTTAAAATCTTTTTCAGTTCTTCTGGATGTAGGATTCGTCAACCTTGTCTCCATAACCAGTCAGAATCCAAAAGTTACTGCCATCAATTCCTGTATCGAAGTGGACCTCACTGGACAAGTGGTATCTGATTCTATTGGTACCAAAATGTACTCAGGTACAAAATCAGAACTTGTGTGTATGCATCTTACCATGTTAAGGAAGGAAAGTATTTTACTTGGGGTATGCTGGGGCTTCAGAGCAAAGAATCACCAGTTAAAATTTGAACTTTTGTGGAGGTTCAAACCTTTCTATTTTAGCAAAAGCTAGTTCCTTGTTGACTTATAGGAGGTTCATGAATTTCTTACTCAATAGAAGAGGAAAGGCTAAATTTTTTTAAAAAGTTTATTGCCAATCCCTCACTCCTCACATAATAAAAAACGTACTTTCCATAATAGCACCCCCTTCACCCTCCAGTGTGTCCCTAAAAGGTTTTGATTAACCTTCCTTTGCCTCAGTCACTGCCTCCCTTTTCTGCAATGCATACACACATATTCAGTATGTATATTCGATCTTAAAGAGCTGCAAAATTTCTCACATACATATTTCACTTGTGTGGCTGT
Organism: Actinia tenebrosa; assembly: GCF_009602425.1. The sequence goes on along the minus strand of NW_022258548.1, from coordinate 43,328 downwards.
GGGTTATAAAATTTATGCATTTCAACCAAGAAAGGTTGTTTTTTTGTTGTAGTTCTTATTGACAGGGTAGCCTTACTTGTACATAATTTTTGGAACGTCTTAACCACAGGCAGGAGAACAAACTTTGATGTCCTCCGTCGGGAAGGCCTTTAGTGCTCTTAAGTAACAGTGAAAAATAGCCATTAATAAAGGTCTGGTATTTTATTTACAGGAGTAGGTGGTCAGGTTGATTTTCTGCGAGGTGCAGCTCTAGGACTTGATGGGCTGGGTAAACCTATTTTAGCTCTTAACTCCACCACTAGCAGAGGAGAATCCAAGATAGTTCCTTTTCTAAAACAAGGTAATGATTTGTTTTTTTGCTTTCAATGTAATAAGCATCATAAACTAAAGAAGAGTCCTGTTAAACCTCCTGGGGACTAGGGGTAATGTTTGAACTACTGTATAACCAGGTAATCTTTTGTTTGAGTGTCTAGTCGTTCTTTCTAGTGCTTTAGCACTGATTGGGGACACTTTTTCACTCACACACACACTACTCCTACATGCACATTCAATGTACATTTTGAGGAAGGAAACTCGACAACACAGAGAAAAACCATCATAGCAGCATAGGAGTGAATGACACTGCTAACAAACTCAACTCACGTAATAGCTGGAGCAGTAAAACACAGGCTTCTTGTCTCATACCTAGCATTGGGAAGAGGTAGATGCAATGCTACCTGTAAAACTGTAAGGAGGCAAGTAAACTAGGGCTGCCTTAAAGATAACAGGACTTAACTGCACACAATTGCTAGATTCAGGATTTATTTAAACATATTGCTTGACCTACAGTGGCTCTTCTTGTTGAGTGGGTTCCCTGTGGAATATCAATCCACAGGTTAACCAAGAGAGTCAAAACTGTTTTGAAGACAAAACTGTGATGGYGTTGTTATCATTTTGTCACACAGGTGCAGGTGTAGTGACGACAAGAGCCCATGTTCATTACATRGTAACAGAGTATGGAATTGCACATCTGTTTGGGAGGAACTTGCGACAACGTGCATATGAACTGATCAAAATAGCTCATCCAGATCATAGAGAAAACTTGGAAAAAGCAGCTTATGAAAGGTTAAAGTGCATGCCTTCTCCTGATTAAATAAATAACATTCTGGTCGGAACTGACTGATTCCTACTTCTTACAAGTTAAAATAGTAAGTCTTTCAAAGTCTATTATTTTATTGAATGTCAGTACTTTTTCAGATTTGTCTTATCAAATAAGCTTCGTTCAGTTTTTTTTCCCTCGAGTCTGAGAAAAAACTATGCAAAGATAGTCTTTGACAAAGTTACAGAAATGAGGCCAGTTGCACTGGTCATGGGTAGATATATGTTTTGACGTAGGTGAAAGTAATGTTTATAAACATTGCTATTGTGATGCTAATGTGCCAAACATTAATTTTAAGTGATATGTTTTGTCACCACTTTTCTTGGTTGGCTTGTCCAATTGTTTTGTGGTTGACAATTTAAATATCGATCATTCAAAACAAATTTCGTAATCGTTTGCCACCTATACCTTCACCTTAAGAGTGGATCCAGGGTGGATTGAGTGTCTACCCACACGGTCCCCTGAAGTTTTTAAAATAAGAATAAAAAGTAATGTAAAACATATAGAGAAAGCTATAGAATAGCTTTCTAGGGAACAGTTACACCTCCTTGACTGGCACAACTGTCTTAGACAAATTATTGTGTTATGACATTGGGAGGTTAAAAATGTCCTTCAGAGATATAAACTATTTTTGTGTATAATATTAAATAATAATAATAATAAAAGGTCGATAGATAAAATAATTTTCAAATTAACTTTATAGCATTTAAAATGGATTCTAGATAATATCATAACTGACATGTTAGTACTGTACACTTTTGGTGTTAGTAACTGATTTATTGTACGGCTGGGATATTAAACCATAGTTCTGAAGCCTGGTTTGTTTTGTATATCTTGGGTAAAAATTCTTCCTTAGCAACTGGTCATAATTATAACCTGTGGGGGGTGGGGTGGGAGGTTGTTGTGACATCATAGTGTATGTATGGCTGATGCCCGCAGCAGCTGTCTAAAAACCGTGTGATTGTCTTAAATCCTCTTTCCCCTCCCCCCAGGAAATAAATTATAACCAGTTAGTAAACACATGCTTGCATATATTTAAAAAAGTAAGATATTGAGATTTAAGTGAAAATTCATCGAGAAATAAACACCAAAAAATAGACAACTAAATCTTTAATAATAAAAATTGTTAATTTATTACCAGTTATTTACAGTAGTTATAACGAAAGATAAATTTTCCTAGCTTCAGTGAAAAATTGAGTGAAAAAATTGAGTGGAAAAAAATATTTTTAATTAAGGTTTTATTTATCCATAGTTAGCAGTTTATGAACTTCTTCACTCGGTAAGATATCTAAATTCAAAGTAGACCAAACTCCATCCACCTCAAAGTCCGTAATTCCAACATTCACTTGACCGAGCAGTTTGCTCTTTCCCATACGCCTTTGCGAGTATAACCGGAAGCGCAGCCAACATTTTCGTAGATCGTCTTTAGTAAATCCGTCAAAGGCGAATCGTTCGTGAAATTCTGCTTTAGGGATCGGCTTTGAAGACGTTTTGTACCGAAATTTATCCGACAGTGGTAGCAGTCGTGCGTGGATTTCCACCGATGTTGCAAAACCAGAACGAAGTAGTGTTTTAGTTACTGATTTGAGTCTTTCTATTTCTATGACCAGTCGCCCTGTAGTCGACAAAAAGCTAACAGTTACTTGTATGACAGCTGCGCGTAGGGGTGGAGGGTTACGATTAACATCTTCTTTTAATGGTTTCTCGATTGTCGTAGATAAAGGATAGAGTGCGTAATCTTTTTCTGATAGTTTTCCAGAGTCAAGTCCAGATTCAGGTGAATCTATTTGGGTATAGGAGAATGAACGTCCTTTGCCAGATAGTTGGTCCATGAGCCGACTTTCACATCGACGTAGCATGATGTACATGATAAAAAGAACGATTAGGCAGAGGGCTAGAAGGGACAGTAGAATGATGGAGGCATGTGGTACTGTAGGAGAAAACAAAAAAATAAAAAATAAATAAATAAATAAAAAAAAGAGAAATGAAATAAACAATTATGGTCGTTCCAAGACACCAATGAACATTCTGACATTACTATTAGCTTGTTTCTCTTATGATCTACTTACCTCTTCCAGCAAGTTTTAATTCCTACAACAACAAATAGAGGAATTTGGCCATTTCATAACACTCCTATATCTCAGTATATTGAACGATATACACGGTTGTCAGCCAATCAACGCGCACTTTAGTAATTCTTAACGTACTCATTTGTACATCACTTTACTATTGATCTGTCAAACTAGTGTTTTTCAGTCGCACCAAAGCAAACAAAGAAACCTTATTTACAGAAGAAGTCGTTGAGTAAAGTAATCAGAAATATTGTATAAGATGGTTCTTGCATAGCTAATAAAGTCATGGAAAAAGTAACCACGAGTCCTGGGTTAGATATTCCACTTATTATTAGCTTCCTGTACAATACCTGTCATTAGCGGTAGTTGCTTTAAAATGCCTAATGTGGTTTTTCTATTTTTCTCTCTATTTTTCTGTCTTTGTATGCGTTAATACTGATAGAGTTCTTATCGTGACCTTATTGGATTTTCAACGCCACTGGTCGGCCTCGTAACCTGTCTTGATCATAAAAGCGTCATGTAAAAGCCGAATCGCTGTACACTTCTTGATTACTAATGTATTTTCTAGAATTGCGCTAATGTGTTTTATCCATTTCAAGCGTTTTAGGGATCATAGTGATTATAGCTAAGGTATCACCCCCTTCTAATAGATATGGCTTTAAAGTCATTTTCTACTAATTATCAAAATAAGCCATCGTTCTTGCTGTATTTTATCAACCGTTGGTAACGACAAAGAAAGGAACAATGTAGGCGGGATTGACTGACACGTGGTTTGAATTGTAGAAAAACATGCCTACTGAAGCCTATCTAAAGACTCTACCGTACACTTAGAGACAAAGTTTAAATATAAACGAAATACAAGGACACCACATCACGTGGGAATATATTTCGGTAAATATGAACAAAAAAAAACTTAGGAAGGCACGGAACTTGGTCGACTTGAGTTCAAGAGAGACCTTATTAAATACTGACATATCTCGCTCGCATAAAAACATTTTCGCTGTAAAATTACATTTCAATTGTGGCGTAAAATTACTTTTCTAGTATTAAAAAAATAACAAATGGTTTATCAATTGTTTTTTTAATCCAATTCATAAGCCAAATGTGAGCTTTTACTTTTATTGACATAGTTATATTAACTATGAATTTACCCGTCATTTTATTCTGTCGAGAGCAGCTCTGACAGGACGACCCTGCTAGTCCTAACTAATTCAAAAACTTTTTCGAACTATTCGAGTTAAAATAAACTATGTTTAAGTTTTTATCGTGACTGAAAAAATTTTTTGATTTGAACTTTGCAAGATACTGAAAGTTAAAAAAACTTAGAAAAGTTTCGAAAGTTCTTAAACAAACAACTGCAAATACCTACATAAGTATGAAAGGGCCATTCATATGTCATAGTCAATACGTGTTTCAGTTTTACTTACCATGGAAGTTGGATTCTGTATCTCCACCAATAACTATCGTATTATTCCGATCTTCGTTCTCCGAGTTTTTTGAAAAGCTCTCTCGTTTTAATTCAGAAGAAAGGATTTTTCCAGCGACCTTCGTTAAGTAATCAGAGATAACTGCGAGAAAGAGGAATCCCGGTATCCGATATAAAAGATCTAAGTTCCGAACGACAATCCGATGAAATCTCATGGTTTTCGTCCGGTCGTAAACACATCTGTACAGAGTTTGTTCAATCGTTCGAAATTTCAACTGCACAACGTACGTTAAACCACATGTGGTGTCGTGCTAAACTCCCTTAAGTACAATACACGCGATTGGTAAACATTACAAAACTAAAGTCCCTTATGCATAATTATCTGCGTGAATGCGTCAGCAGCAAAACAATTTTCCACTCCATGGAACTGTGATTACTAACGGCTGCTAAGATATAGAGATTTCAAACACCAAACTCAACTGTTTTAAAGTCCAAAGTGAACTTAGATTAAAATAGTTTAAACCCAATTTCAACTTTTCAACAAGTCTCAAACCTTTTGATATCTAGAAAAGAGTTGGCATGGTATCCCTGTGGTGTCCGTGGGAACACTGTGGTATCGATTCGGTTCAGACAGTGACTTCCGCATCCATAGACAAAGTATTAGTTAAGGGCAGGTTTTATTATAATGCTTAATTTTCGTGCTTTTTGTTTTGGTTTCTTCCTTTATTGATATTGTTAGCCCAGGAGGTACCAAACTTGATCAACGTTTTTTCATGACTTTCTAGCTTCCAATTCTTTCAATGTCGTACAACCAATGTTGACTTTGGAGGTTGTTTTTTTGGTTTGTTTTGAAAAGGAAACGGTTATTAGATTACTTTCCAATACTGGTGATATGGCACTGAAGTGTGACGCAAAATGTCGCGTCTTTTCCCGCTTTTTGTAAATTTATTCAGATTTTTTTTTTTTTTTTCCCTCGATTTCAATGCTTCACGAGGTCATATTTTATTCTATTACCTGTATGACAATCATATTACTCTAGTTTGAACTGTTGTTTTTTTTAACCAAAACCTCCAAGTATGGCTTCGTGCAGCCAATATCTCTTTTAGTATCCGACAAATACAGAATACTCCACAAGCTGGGGAAGAGTCGAGGAAGAAGGGAGTTGGTGGAGCGCGCGTGCGCGTATTGGCGGGAAACTGAGTTCCCGCCAAATCTAATTCAATTAGTTTATGCAATTTAGAGAGTCATCAGTATCATTCCTTCGCCGCTGGCCTTCCACCATTCTGAATAGCTAGCTCAATATATAATTTCTATCCCAAAGTAAAACACATATTTAATCAACACTCAAAAATAATTTAATGAGGATTTGAGTCGTTAGGTAGCTTTGTTTTATAACACAGTGGAAGTTCATGGAGAGCAGATGTTTAGTGTCACTCGAAGGCTGATCACAGCCATCTAGCCAATCACAACACGACACGTTAGATACTATCCACCTATCAGAATGGTCACTCCATATCACTAGGAAATCTGCTCTCATAAAATTTGAATATTCTTAAGATAATCCCAATAATAACATGACCTGATTAATGCTTTAAATGTTAAGTGAGTTGATTGATCAAGTGTGCACAGAAAGCTGGAGCTCAAGAAATATCTGAAACTCTATTAACTTTTGTATCTTTTTATCATAGAACTAATGATTATAGTTAATAATAGATTCATGTTCTAAATTAACTTAATTGCTAGTTACCTAATAAATAATAACTAATAAATCTCATTTATCTATTCCATTTTTGACTTATTTCCACTTAGCTTTCATTCCTTCGACCTTTTTTTTTATTTTTCGTATTCCCTCGATTTTACTCTATTATTCAGTTTTATATTTCGTTATATTTCATTCTATTCATAGCCAACGTTTTCTCGATGTTTTCCATTCATATAATAATCATTTATCCCATTTGTATATTTCCCACAACCAAAACCACAAATTATCTACTTCTTTGAAATATGTGATAATATATTTTTTTGTCGTTTGTTAGTTTAATTCCGTTGATCTTCGTTGTTTCGTTGATAACATTTGTGTAAGTTTTTAAAATGAGTTTCCGCTCATACGTCACACGACGTTCATCACGTGACACTAATTTGTTTGCCAAGCCTGTATTTCCCACAGGTAGCCCGCAAACTGATTTTGTCACAGTTTATATTTCTAAGAACTACAAATAATCAGATTTGAAATATAAACACCCGGCCAATCGGAAAACAACGATGACTATGAACAATCAAATGGACCGGAGTTGTAATCAAGGTGCTGTCTTGATATTTTTGCCGGATATTTTAAATTTTGCCATGTCTTCTTTTATGCTCAAAGCTGGAACCAGCAAAGAAAACTAACAGTGAAGTTTGTCTGTATTCTTGTCTCGGTCACAAGTTATCATTGATGTCAATGGATATAAGGGTCATTATTGGTTGGACAAGTGGACGCCTTGTCGTACCGTGGTTAAAGTTAAAGACCAGTCTTGCTTTGCTGGCATATTACTCAGATTTGTTGTTAGTAATGGTGGGGTTACTTATCTTGGCACATTAAAATTATCATAAAATGAAAGATGGTTGAAGTATGTGCTTGACTTTAGGAAAGACCCTTTATTAGTGACGTAATATTTATGGACAAAAATAGCTTATCTGGGTCAGCCCCACGTGACAGATGACGTGTTGTAATGACGCCGTATTTGGAGTTACGAACATATTAGTTTGGTGATTTCTTTGCTTGGTGAGAGATTCAGCCATTGTGTTGAGCCAATGTCTTCCAGATCAAACAACATAACGTCTGATGTATTTTCCCCAAGTAATTTTCCTTTTCCTATAAACTCGTGGCTGTAAACACGAAACCTCATCTTCATCGACTCCAATTCTTGTTTCGATACGTTTTTAACCACCCAACGTTCTTGAAAGCTTACATTATTGACCGCCTTGGCTTTGGTCTTGTAGCGAGCGCGCTTGGAAGGCAGGAGTGTTATATGCGTCTCCATGTACGAAGCCAAACCCATCTGGAAGACTGCTTGATTGATCTCCTCGATCCGAATGATTTCGATCTCCAGTCTTTGTGCAGTCGGCGCATACGAAACAGATACTTGAAGTTTTCCCAATAGATTCTTGCTTCTGTTCTCAGGCCTTAGTGATATAATATCTCCATATGCAGACATAGCCCGCTGACCAGCTGCTCGTCGTCCTCCTGCCGCTGATAGTGCTAGAGGTGAGATATGTTTCATGGGAAGACCTGGTTTGCCAAGGCTGTCTCCCCAGCTACCGTAGTTGTATTGGGATGACGCAGTAGAGCTAAGACTGAGGTCACTCTCGCTGCGTACTCTACTGCTGTGTTCAATGGCTGCCAGAGACAGCTTATCGCTCCGTCGCGGTGGTGGAGCTGCCGACGTTCGACGCGGTAAATTGATTTGAGGTTTGTTCAGGGAAGTGACGCTTTTCGCCTTGGGCCGTCCTCTACCCGCGTTAAAATCTGTATCATCAAGTACAGGGTTCGATGCTATAACCGATTTAAAATTCGATCGACGCCGCTTGTCCTTGCCTTCTTCAATATCCGAATGAATATCGATTTGTCCGACTTCAGTGTACTGAACCTTGTCGATGATTTTGGATTTGTCTCCATCCTTTGTGCCTTGACAACATGTATCGAAGCTGATGAACTTGTACAGGATGGCGAAGACGATGAGACAGACTCCCAGAGCCGACAGAAGAATGATAGCAGGAAGAGGAACTAGGAGAAAGAAAAATAGAAATATTAAGAAATGTTCTTCTCTTTTAGCGGCAACTTCTTTTCAGCTCAATAGCGTTTGGAGAACACTAAACAATAGAATCTTGAGCCGTAGTATTCATGCRTCTTCTTATACACCAAGAGTCAAATAAAGAAATGATACTTAAGGGAATGACACACCACCATTAGGGTCTGATACGGGAAAGCATTATGCCTAAGGTAAAGGAGAGGTCTATTAAGAAACCTTTTTTAACAGTTAGAAACTGATGTACTATGATAAAATGCTTGTTTGAAGCGGTATTTTCAATTGTACAAGGATGTTTTGTTGCATTTGTGTTAGAACTATGTAGCTTTGTCGGGCTCTTTTATAGAAAATGTATGGGAAATAAGCAAATGAAGGCCTAAACCTTATTTTCGAATAAAATTTTTGCTTTATGTTACACTTTGATTTCACTTTCATCGGTCATCTCCACTTCCAAACAAGTTAAACTTTCTGAATAACAGGATTTTAGCCTTACAACAGCCTTTCTTCAAGAAAATAGTTTTTGGCGCTCACCGCTTGAATACGAAAAGAATTTTCTCTTAATTTCATTTCTCAGGATAGGAAATTTGGTTGTTTTTTTTTTTTTTTTCGCTCGGCAAATTGAACTACATTTGGAAAGTGCACTTTGGTGCGAGGTGTTTATACTAATAATAAAGAATTACTGGATGTGAGTCGGCAAAATATTGCAAAAGTGACTTACAAATCCAATTTTAGCACATTTTTATTAGAGATATGATCGATTTTCATGTTTTGTGTTTCACAATCTCTATTAGGATTCGCGTCGGCATTTTTTACATGAATCAGTAAAGCGCATGCTCAAACCGTTATTTGTTCGCCGCCATTGTCAGTTTGCGCAACCAATCAGAATCAGGGATATATTCGAGTCGATTGATAATAAATGAATTATGGGTAATTCCTCACGAATCAGAATACTGTGAATAATGAATAAATATACCTAACTTGATTGAAAAATTCAATTTTGGATAAATTGAATTTTTGGGGCATTCTAGTGTTATGGCATTAATCCATTCTTGTTTTGTTTGAGCAAGTGCGCAGGACCGGTGCGCAGTAAATTATATTCCGTCCTCCCGTCCCCTCTCCTGTCAGGGTTTGTTGCCTCACGCGAAGTCGAAGGTTGTCACCGACCCTTTCATAAGAAAACACCAAATTCCACTTAATTATCACTTCCATCTTCGAAAATGTAGTCTTCATACGATTAGAAGCCCGTGGCTTTCACTCTGAATGAACGGGTTAATTATATAACCCTTGTATGAATAATTATCTGTCAAAAGACACAGCAGTAGGTAATGATTAATATTTAAAGGACTACTGAGGAGGTAATTTAAGGCTCAAGGCGAATGAATATATGATTTACATTAATGTCAACGCAACCAAGCGGAATTTTTCTGTTGATATTCAGGCTGTTGTTCAGCTGAGGACTGACTCCATGCTATCTGAGACTTGTCTCCGATCTTAAAAACAATTCTATTAGCTACTTCCTTAAGATTCAAACTTTTTAAAGAAGGCTTTGATGCGCTTATCGCCGCATCAGCCCTTTCGAACCAATTAGTATAAATTAAAAAAGACGTTCTTTGATCGAGAAATCAATCATTGATTCAACGCAGTAGATCATTCAGTGAATAGCCTTCGATGTATTACACACGATACGACAAAAACCATTCTTACGATCGATATCTTTTTGAGTAGAGGCTCCATCTTGTTGCTATTTTTCCGTTTCTTCTTTAGATCGTCTCAACAGAATTAAAACGCACTGAAAAAATTAGTCGACTTTGAATTCGTTTGCATAGTTTCTGTTCATAAGTTTTTTTTGTATTTTGTATTTGCTATATCCATCTAATATGTATAAATAASTTTGAGTAAATAAATTAGGACAAAGGCCTTAAGAACACAAAATAGTAATTTTACTTTTTTACTTTAACGACAAGTCAAWTTTCTATTCCTAATTTATGTATTCATTAAATAATAAAATACTTAAATTTATTTTACTTTTCTATACAGAATGTTTGACTTTCAAAAATATTCAAAATAAGAGTCTCTTTTAAGAAGAAAAATAAAATGTGTATTATAAAACGGATAACATTTACGGACGATTTCCTTGCGACTGTAATTCCGTTTGAAATATTCAGACCATCTGGTAGAGAGCGCCGATTTTTAGACAAAGAGACAAAAAATTATCTTAAAAAAATTCAAATAAAACTTACCTGCTAAACCATCTTTCTTCGTTGGGGTAGAAGATTGCGATTCTCTTTTGATGATTTTAGCCAAAGTTTGAGCATTGAGAAAGAGGAAGAAAGAAAGAACCAATACAGTATTTTTCATCGTCATTCTTGTTAGTCTTGATGCGGGTTTTCTTCGCAATGACAGAACAACTCAACTGTCGCGTTCATCGATAATCGCAGACCAATTTTTTGTCCGAGGTTTCTGTGATTCTACCAAGTCTACTGATTTGAAATTCCACTGTGTAGGATAGAGAAAACGTCTATAGATGCAGCCACACACCCTCGTTCATCGCCAGTTGCACTTTTTTAAAGTTTACGCCAGCCAGATGTATGGTAATTATCATAATTCGTAAGTAAATTGGCCAGCAAACAGCAGTAACGGGTAACGAGCGTTTGGAGATCGTCACGGAGAGAGAAAAACGATATCCACCAAAGCAACGTAATATATCTAACCAGATTTTGTTCTCGAAATACTCAAAATACGAGCTGGGTATTTAAATTTCTTCAAAACATTCCTTTGTTCTTAGGAATAAAAGAATTACATCACACATATAATCTGTTTTGAAATTTAAAGCATACATGGCTTGTGTTTTTCAATTCGTTTTCATTCAAGTATATCAGTCATTGTTTTTCTCAATTGTTTACTTTAAATGTTGACAAAAATAAGGTCATATGAGGCCTGACGTTTGTTCACAAAGTAGTTCAAACCAACTTGTCAACTGATTCATGAACTGATAAACGTTTTGACTTTCTTGTGGCAAATTCGACCAATTTTTAGCGAGGGAGTACGTCAGAAAACAAAACCGCAATGGGAAATTCCTTTAGTGTGGTGAGATGTTGGARACAGATAGCTACACGTGTACACCCTCGCATTGGTTTAAGTGAAATTCAAGGGAAAGCTTCTAAATCATTCATAAGCACTATTGATGTATGCTTTTGATTTCTTGTTCCTTTTGAATCTTGTCCATCCACAGAGCTTTAGTATAAATAATAAATAATAGATAAACCGTGTTTTTACTGAAAACACCGACGCAGTTTACACTAGTTTTCGTGTTTCAAAAGGATGACCACACTAAAATACCCTTGAATGAGCGATATTCCGGAACGATTATCCTGAAGAAAAAACTAACCAGACTTCATATTTTTTGAATTTACCGATATTTCACAAGTGGTAATTTTGCAACGAAAAGAAACAGTTTCATTAAATAAAATTCATTCTTTATTCATGAAATTTAACATGGTCTGCCGTTGTTAATCATTTATCTGGTGTCTGCGTATTATTTCAATTGCGAACTAATTCCGAAATTTCAAAATAATACAAAACTAAAATTTAAAATTTAAAACGACTCGGCTTGATATGAGATCTTCTTCAACAGGTGAAAATCATTTTTTGAGATTTTCAAACATATTTTTGAAACTTTAAAGTTCTTGCGCATGAGCACTGGTCTAGATTGAACTGACCTGGATAAACGCARGCTCTTCTAGTAAGTATCTACTATTCCACTAGTTTCTCGCTTGGGCTTCCGTCCCGCGACCAAAAGACGACAGATTTGGGAAACTATGTGGGCTAAATTAATCCGATCCCAATTTTCAATCAGGTTTTTATTTGGCCAATCAGAAACAATTATCGCCAAGTTCTTATCGGCTGCCTTGGAGAAGAAAAGAAATGTATGCCCTCACAACGAAAATGGATGAAGAATCATGATTATATAAACATGACTGTGAACGGTAGTTTCTGAAGTCAGCTGCTYGATTATCCCCTTTTCGTGGAACTAGGGTACCAGCAATCCCATTTGATGTAGGAGCTAGAGGCGCGTATATCATGAAGTCTTTATCCAAGACACTCTTGTCGCTGCCCGCGCGCGCATCTCCAGCACGTTAGCAATGCGAAGTGACTTTATGACTAAATCAAAAATACTAACAAGGTAGAAAACAAAACACGCTGTCAGACGCGGTTCACATGTTTAATTTTAAAASATCAGCGGCAAAGATCTTATTTAAAAAGATAAAATAAAAAACTCAAAAGCGCCATACAAACAATCGGTAGTCTWCGCGCTCAGAAATTAGTCGTTAATTTAACGCAAGCGACTTGCGTTTATGAAAACAGATATCTTATTTCCTAACATATCAAAAAGAAAGACGTATCCGCCGTAGGTGTTTGTTTTCTCTTTCCGCCAAATAGTCTATCTCCTAATTCCGGTTCTTATATTCAAATCTGAATGGTTTTTTATTCTAATTCATAGATGTGGCAATATTAGACAATCAAGATGYCCAACCACTAACATCTGACAAACGTGTTCTTGAACCAGCTGATATTAAGGCATCTCTATTTTCCATGTTGACTGTAGGTGTAGCTTACTAGCCAATCACAGTCCTACAGTGCTCTGATTGGCTGAGCTACTAGTGGTCTATCTACACTAGTAGCGAAAAGTGCTGGTTTGGAAAACTAAAACAGTGGCGGCTAACATCTGACATATGTATGTGTTCTTGAGCAGCTGATATTAAGACATCTCTATTTTCCTTTTTCACTGTAGTTGTTTCTATTGGCTTGTGTTGATGTTGCATGACGAAATCTCTTTACTTTTTTCTCCAATGAGTTTTTAGTTCATTTCCTTTTGTAATTAGATAATTTAGCGATCAAGATGGGAGATCAATAGTCTGACATGTCTGCATGTTATCGCGAATTTTATAAAGCAAGAAAAATAAAACAAAAATAAAATATAATAAAAAAATAAAAAAATGAAGTAATGAGAAAATTAACGACAACAGCTTTCCCAAGTTCCGAGTAGTGCGTYAGTCTTGTTTATCACATGCTACAGAATATACAGCCAATCAGGAAGCAAGGCAGTATYATGGCTCTATATCGAGAGCATGAGATAAAATAGATATACAATGCTTTCTCGTGGTATTAACAGTCACATAGCCCGAATATCTTTATCTAATACGTAATTCATTATCGAGGAAGGGCGAGACGGCTTATTATTTTAGTAAGTGCATTTTCAGAAGCGTTTGTAAGATACACTTCTGTCACAAATACCCTTAAGATATCCGAAAGAGATTTGGCGGATAGAAATTCAGCTTCATAATTTTTACAAAACATCATTTTTCTAAACTATGCGTTATAAGAAATAGAGCACTAGKAGCTTACTAGCCAATCACAATTTCGCAGTCCTGTGYTCTGATTGGCTGAGCCACTACTGGTCTATTGACACTTACTCGCGTTTTCAAACATAATTTCAAGATTAATCATTTGAATCCATTTATTCGACCGATTAATAATTACTGTAGAAGGTTTAGACTAAATCAATTCGGGCATGGGCTATTGGCTCGTAGACCATGTGGACTTCGGGTGTARCTGTTAATTGTACCTCAAGAAAGCATTGTACAGACCTGGTCCCGGCATGCTCGTTTGTTCTATGTTTTTTTAGTAACAGTGGCACCCAGTGTGAATGTGTTGGTCTGTTCACCATCACCCCATCCCACCACTATCACGTGTARCTCACTCAACTGACTACTACCAGTTGTCAKGGTAACGGTATTGATACCGATACCACGTGGGTCGTAATGAGTGGAGCTTGAGACAGAGCAGGGTAACTCGTTCGGCAGGCACACATAAGTAGCCATGGCTGACTTGGAGTCTGTTCCAGTTACAGCGACGGTTATGTCGTAGCTGTTGAGGTTAAAACAGACTGTTATTAGGCCCAAAAAGTTCCATTTTATAAACCTTGGAGGTGTTAAAAATTTTTAAAACCTATTGACCACTTTCGAAACGAGCAATGTACTGGGGCGAATTTTTGATTTTCATATGTAATTTGAATTGCAAGGATATAAACATTTCAGGAAACTCTGCTTTTCAAGTCATTTGTGCGTTTCTCGATCAAGAGGGCGCCATTCAATTCACGTTAACTTGCGAGAATGAAGATTGGAGACCTCGCTCCGCCCTACCCTCGTTTATAAATAATGCAGGCTGGATAAATGTCAAACAGACTACAGATTAGGAGCTGAACGCCGGGTGAAAAATGAGAATGGCAGTCAGGGGTCATTAAGTGTGTCAAGCCGATCATGTTCATTACGCTTAGTAAAATAAACTAAATTGATTGAAATCGTGGTTTGTCCTTGAAATGCAGAAAATAGTGTTTCTGGAACCCCCCTTTTAAAATGATCCTGGATCCGCCATTGAATGGACAGGGGCGGACCAGGGGAGGGGTGCAGGGGGTGCGCACCCCTCCCTGGTTCCACTTTGTGCCCCCACTTCGAATATAATCAATACTATTTTTYCCCTTTGATTCTAAGGGGTGCACCCCTCCCTGGGTTAACTATGTGCGAAGCACCCCTCCCTGAACAAAATCCTGGATCCGCCATTGAGTGGAGAAAGATAACTAAAGTGACTTTAGTGCAGTTGATGTAAATACGATATTGAAGATACATAAGATACTGCTACTAACATACCGGTCTCCCGTCTGTCGATCAGGACAAAACCTGAAGAGAAACTCGTCATGTCCAAGAGTCAAGACGGTCTGTTCCGCTGCGGTCTTCACTATCTGCATCAAAACTTGAACATTTGCACGCACACCATCCTTGGCTATTGGTTCTGGGAAGTCCATGGCATTACGCAAAGGTGGTCGTTCTAATAACGGGGTTTTGGTGTTCAAAAACTCAACMGCTACAGTCCAATCAATGTTAGGGCTCGGTCCAGCGGTTACACGCAAGTATAGATCATTCATGGTTGCATTGTAGGTGAAGTTGCAGTAATGATTACCACTGAACTTGCCAGATGCCCAATTASAACAGTAGATTTTGGTGCATTCTTCATCGCTACATACCTAAACGACCAACGGTCCACAGTTAGTTTGACGTGATAGTTTATTTATTTATCAAATTAAACTGATCCTCGCAGTATGTAAA
This sequence comes from Actinia tenebrosa, assembly GCF_009602425.1. The sequence continues at coordinate 27,741 of NW_022258548.1, read as the reverse complement.
GCAACTTATGAAGCTGAAAATTGAACTGACTCCGAAAACATTCTGAGTCTTGAACGGGATTCAATTCGCAGCTCCATAAGTTGCTTCACATACTGCGAGGATCAGTTTAATAGTACACAGTAATTTATTTGATATACACAGTTTATTTATTATTTATTTATTATGCATTGAATATTTCATAGAGAGTATAATTAAGGCCTTATTATTCATTATCGTTTCCTTAAGGATTTTTTTTCAATTATCTTAATGTTTAATGTATATATATTTTTGAACTTTTTATCTAGTAGTGTAGTTATATATTTACTCTAATCTATTTACTATTTATTTATTATCTATTGTATGTTTCATAGCGAGGTCCACAAGTTTATCAGTCTCTAAATGTGCCAGTGAACCGGAGGCCCCAAAATATTTTATTGTTGCAATCTTAGCTTGCAACGGACAAGCTACTGATCTGAAATGCGCAACTAATAATAATAACAATAATAACTCAATTTAATGAGGTTTAGCACATTACAGTCAAACACATAGTTATAACTCGACTAAAACTTGCCTATTCACAAATTTCCATACATCGTTTTACTGGTCAAGAACAAAACAATCAATCGAGACTGCAAGGTAGTTTCAAACCTTGCAGCCTCGACAGTCGAACGATAAATGGAAAGCGTTTATTTTAATCACCTCAAGTTTAGCATACGTGCCAATAACTGGTTTCCATCCATTCGGTAGGTTTACCCTAGCAACGGTCAAATTGCCATCGTAAAGTTTACCATCACAAATAGTTGCAGCATAGATGACTGCTGAGTCTGGTGCAGGTCTATCTGGTGCAGRCGACACGAACAGAACAGGAAGAAACTTGATGGTTGTTTGAGCGGCTGCATTGGATAACAATGTTACTCCTGCGCAACGAAATAAAAAAAGTAGAAGATTTAATTTCAATACAAAAGCAATCTCAATACTCGTCCACAGTCTCTCTCGTTTCAATATTTTCAAGATGGCGGCGAAAACGAGAGAGACTGTGGACGAGTATTTTGGTTCCCAAAGCACGCCGGGTCCATGTTTTCGGGACCCATAAGTCCTTTCGGTCATTGTACCGTTACAGTCTCTAAGCGTGGAGACGGAACGGACGAGCGAGAGACTGTGGAAGAGTCTAGCCACTGCCTTCTCTTCTTTCTTGCAACCGACCGCAGGTCACCAAGGAATGCAGGCTGATCGGAGTCGCAGCGAGAGACTTTGTTTGTATTGCAGCAATTTATACGGAATTTTGATCGTTTTTCTAAGAAACGAGCCGATCAGCGTGCTTTTTCTTCGTAGCTTAATGGTTCCTATTTCTAGATCCTCAGCTATTTGAATTACAAATTATAATCAAAAACTGATAAAGACCCAACAAAACTGGTTTCCAAGGAAAGATTAAAAAAGTGCAAAAAACTAAACTTAATTGAATAAAACTTTTCATTTTGTTCAACGAGGTGAGGGGAAGGCGCATAGGCACTGGTTGGTTCAATGATGTGACACGAAGTCACGACTCGTTTCAAATTACGATAAAGGAATTTAATACAAGACTTTATGCCATGAGGTAAGTAAGCTAAAGTCAGTCTCCAAAGAATCGATGGAGCTCTGTGAATTAAAAGTTATTTATCGTTATCGCTTCCTCTGGTTTGCATGAAGTGAATGCTGGCGCAAAACTCATCTGGTCTCATTCAAAAAATGCTCGCATAAAAATTGGTAATAAAAATTAATCAGCACTACGAGACTATTTTTTAAAGCCAAATTACACTTTAGTGACCATGCGAATCCGAAATCAATCAGTAAAATCCAACTCACACTGATATGTTACGAAATATTTCATTGAAAAGAAATGCACTGAACAACACCATCTTAATCCTTACTTACCGCAAAACAATAAAATCGATACAGCTTTGATCGTCTTCATTTTGGTGGCTGCTGGAAATGAACTCGGAACACAGACTGGCTCACAGGCAGAAGAAAGTACGAACTCTACGGTTCTTCTCGTTGCAGACCAAAACACCCCTAAAGTAATGCCCTTGAAAAAGGAATAAATCGGTTATGTTAGCGGTGAGTAGACAGTACGTCACGTCAAAAAGTGGAAATCCAGCCAGTCAGAAGGCAAGTTACAAGTGCTTTATATCTGTAGGTCAGAAGTTCGTATTCCAAGAAACGCACGTGGTGAATCGACAGATGAAAAGAAGCAATAAAAAAACGTCACTTTTCTTGGAAATTAATACAGATTTTGCTGATTGAGTGCCTCTGAACTGTAGCAGCTGATATCACGCCACTAATAACAGGAAATGAAAATATCGATGCGGTGACTCCGATCTTAGTAGAGTCGGGACTTCCCCAGTRGATCAGTGCACTGAGTTACATCGGTCTTATGGAAAATTCTATTATTTGGGATAGTGTGACCGCTAGTGACCCAGTATACTTTCCACTATACTAAGAAATGTTAGGCTGGTCTTTACATGGGACTCTTGTCCTATTGGCCATGCCCTCAATGAGATTTAATTATCTAGTCGTAAAGTTAATAAATAAATAAAATAAATAAATAAAATGACCCTCAACTGACACTGCGTCACAGACCTTTGCTCTTTCTCTCTCTGGAGGTAGCAGCTGATACACGCCACTAGCAGGAAATGAAAAAATCCATGGGCTGACCGCTCCGATCCAAGTAGTTAGGACTTCATCAGTAGATCAGGGTAGGGTATCATTTTTTGACATTTTGTCTGGGATAGGGTATCATTTTAGTCTGGGATAGGGTTAACGATTTGGTCGTTTTTGTCTGGCGAATAGGCTACGCTTTCTGCCGACACAAAAACCATAAAAATGTTAGTAAATATTGATTGCAATCAATTGTAAAACCGCATTTTTCGTCTTTTAGTCTGGGATAGGGTGTACACTTCTTAGTTTTAGTCTGGGGTAGGGTATGTAAAATCAAAATTTTAGGTCTGGGATAGGGTCAGGGTTTTGAGGTCTTGGCGGCACACCCCTACCCAAGTTGGGGTGGTAGTACCCCCCCCCCCCGGAAACAAAGGAAGGAATTCAGAATACGATTCTTTGAACCCAGTTCCGAGAAAGTTATCTAATAATACGAATATGCTTAGCTTGGACTTTTTAATTTCTTGGAAATAAAAGAGGGAATTCAGAATACGATATTCTTTGCACCCAGTTCCGAGAAAGTTATCTAATAACACGAATATGCTTAGCTTGGACTTTTTAATTTCTTGGAAATAAAAGAGGGAATTCAGAATACGATTTTTCTATTGTAACACAGGCACGCCAGGATAAATAGAGTCAACGTCAAAGTTTATTTACCCCATATTTGAATATCTTATTTACAGAAGAATAATATAATTACCATTTCTAAAGAATATTATTAATATATCAACTAAATTAATAATAAAAAAACAAGATATGATGATAATATTAAGGGACACTGATGTTTGTACTCCAACTGAATGATAATCACGTGACTAGACCAAACCGATTCCTGTTTCCAGCACATTTTCCATGAAGTTCATGGTTAGATGGAGACTAATTCCGGACATCTTTACTGATATCACCCAGTTGTCTCCCAAGGGTCAAGGAAAGGGAAAGAGACCCTTTGAGGACCCTTTGTGAACACCGCCTGACTGCCGGTATATTAGAGAGACGACTGGGGACGAGTTAGCTTCTTTATTCTCTAAATGGGCTTCCTTTTTATTCCTCTACCGAAGGTGGTTTGGGTTMCAGTCATTTTCGTGCCAAAATACGAAGTGCGGGAACTTGATGCAGGAAGAAGGCGCTATTTATCGGCTCATACTTATAAATATAAGGCTTAAAGGATACCCAATCTGCACTTTTACTATACTAAGAAGGTAGGCAATGTCTTTGTACGTTCTGAGGTAGATTTTGGAGTAACAATTCATTATTGTTTTGATGTTTAGCAGCTGTTGTTTGAAGACTTCTTCGTCTCGTTTGATGTGAAGCCTGCTTCCGCCTGCTCTTCTACCACGGCTGTTAACAGACTAGTTTTATGGATTAATCAATAAGTTATTTATTACTGACTGAGTGGAAAGCCTTATCTTAAGARTCAGTTGATTTGAACCCTTCGAAGATGTTGGAGAACTTGGACTAGTAGCGTCAACTAGTATGAACGACTCAGAAGGTGACACTATTCCTCGTGCCAAGAAAAGAAGAACTAAAAAATTAAAGTCGTCTTCAGAAGAATCTGATTCTAATAATTATGTTRAACCAGTGTTCAGAAAATCTCGAGTTTCTAAGAATACTAAGTGTGACAGCTCAGATGATGAAGAAACACCGAGGAAAAATGTGAAGACTCCAGSAACGAGAAGCTCAGAAAGACTCAAGGTTAAAAACTCAAGAGAGTTTCGCCTGCCTAGCAGAGATGAGGTGCTTGATGAAGTATCTCCAGGGAATATTATATGTCCAAGGTCRTCAGAACGAAAAATTAAAGAACTAAAGCCCAGAAGGCTAGTAAACAACTTCATAAGAGAGTAAGTCATGTGGGAAGAGGGAGGCTGTATGTTGCTAGGAGTCTACAACTAGAAATCTGTCACTGATTCGCAGATGAACCTAACCAACTGTTCTAATTTTGCCCATGTAAACTACCTGCMTTTCTACTGCACAAAACACTGCAAATCGCCATAAAAACTGTAACAAAAACTGCAGCTAACTTCACAGTTTGAATTATAGCAAGAATCACCCATGTAAACAGGCCAGAGACAGTGGAGCATTTAAATGATGATCAAACTAAGCCACAGGCAACCCACAGTAAAATTTATCCTTGTCTCAGAAATGACATTTTGCTTTGATGAACATGTATTGGTTTTTAATATTTCTGGCAAAAAAAGATTACTTACTTACTGACCATAATGCCTGCTGGCACGTAGGGCAGCAACAAAGCATGACCACGTTAGTCGTAGTCTATATCTTTGTTGCTGTTTCCATATCACTTATTGTTTTATAAGACAGGGTTGTTAGCCCTGTGCCCTACCCATTAGCCCAGAGGAGTTTCAACCTGTCTGGCTTCGGTGACCCTAATAGGAGACAAAGCTCCTGCCAGCATAGCTCTAGGTGTCATAGAGGCAAATAAGCTCTCCAGCCTCGACAACCCACAGTAGAGGCCAAAAATTTATTTATCAGAAAAAAATAGTGGACTTCAGTTCCACTGTCTCTGTTCAACTCATTTCATGTTTACCCAGAAAAAATCCAGTTCTCTGTTGCACAGGGTTAGYCTTGATTTTGTGCTGAGTATTCATGTGAATTCTTTACTTTAGTGTTGGTACTTGTGAATATTTTGATGCAGAAATGAGGTTAGACCTGAGTAAATCAAGGAACACAGTGTTGTTAGCAGTTTATTTTTGTTGTTCATTCCTTCTCTTTATATAACATTTACAATTAAATTTGTATGTTTTTTATTTCACTGTAGGTGTAATTCGTATGCGGCTGAAAGAGCTGGAGATATATATTCAACAGATAGCAGCTTATCAGACTTTATCAACGATAGTGATGAGGCTGAAGGGGAAGAGGATAGTGAAAATAGCTCCTCTGWTGCTTCATCATCATCTTCAAGTAGTAAAGATGTTTCAAATAYGAAGAAAAAATCACCAAAAAGGAGAAAAAAGAACATATCTTCTGATTCTGACAGCGATGAAATCAATAGCAAAAGAAAAAGGGGAAAATCAAAGAGTAAGACAATTAGAATGAAGAAACTTGATGGCAAAACCAATAGGAAAAATGCAAAGGAAAAATCCCAAAATGCAAAAACAAAAACAAGTAAAGTTTCAAGAAGGAAAAAGAAAATTGTTTCAGATGAATCAGAGTCTGGTTGTAGTTCAGATGGGGCTGACGATAATGTACCATTATCTACTTTTCTAGAAAAAACACCAAAAACTAGAAAAAAGAAAAAAATTCTTCCAAATTCAAGYGAATCAGAGGTTGAAGTGGATGCCATGCAAGTGGATGCCATACAAGATGGTGATTCTAGTAATGAAGAAGGGGAGAGATCCTTCACAAAGTTAAAGGAGTCAAGACCAAGCTCTACAAGACGATCTACAAGACGCATGAAACTAATACAGAAACAACAAGAATGCCACGAGAAAAAATATGGTGATTTTTTAAAAAGAAGAGATGTAGCAAAACTTGGCACAAAAGACCCAAAAATGAAGGATGATACTTCAAATCAAGTCATTAAAGAGAAGCTTAACAATAGTGACGAGGGCCTTCAAACTTTGAAAGAATTAATTGAAAATTGTWGCGAGTCAGATGAAGATGATAAAGATTTTGTTGTGTCTGATGGTGAAGTTTCTGAAGAAGAAATGATATCTGATCAAGAACTTGATGTAAAGTTTCTRAAGTTCATTAATGATCATAGCCAAACAGAAGATAATGATAGCGAAACTCTAAACTCACCAACCAGTGGATTTTCTGTCCAAACCAAACGAAAAGGAAGAAAATTAAAGAATTCCTCTTCAAAATGGAGRAGGATAAACACAAGAGTAGAATCAGATGACAGTAGTGAGTCAGAAACAACAATCAAAGACGACTGTGACCACAACTGTCAGCTCCATACAGCTGTCAATCATAATGACATTGATGCAGTTAAAAAACTTCTGCAACAAGACCCTAGTGCAATCTATAATGTAGGATACAGGAAGAGGTCTGTCTTGCACCTTGCAGCTTTGAACGGCAATCCAGAGATGGTTCAGCTGTTGATTAAAATGAAAGCCAAATGCGAAGTTCTTGATAAGTATGACTTCCCACCYATTGCATATGCTGCAAATGGACATAGTGAGTGTCTTAAGATTTTCTTGAGACACACAGATATAAAACGAATTAAYAATGAACTTATTCAAACACCCAGTAAAATGAGCCTCCTTCATTTTGCCGTTGGTGAAACCAGGATGGGAACAGAATGTACTGAGAGAGGAAAGTGTTTGGAACTGTTATTTGCAAATGATAAGAATCTTTGTAAAAGGATGTTGCAGCACAGAGATGTGAGGAGACGCACACCTTTACATGCTGCAGTGTTTGCTTCTCAGCACCAGGTATACTCAAAACTTACCTTGAATTTATGCTTTAACACCTTTATCAATACCCTGAAATAACCTCTGGGATGATCTAGGTTAGGGCATGGCTAACTCACAGATCGAACCTTGAAACAACCTCTGTGCTGATCAAAGTCAGGGCATGGCTAACTCACAGACTGAACCCTGAAACAACCTCTGTGCTGTTCTAAGTCAGGGCATGGCTAACTCACAGACTGAACCCTGAAACAACCTCTGGGCTGATTTAAGTCAGTCAGGGCTAACACAAAAATCAAACCCTGAAACACATTTTTGGACTGACAGGGCAAGTCAGGGCATTGTTACCTTACAAATTAACCCCTGAACTTAGGCTGATCTAAGTCAGGCAATGGCTYGGAGTTAATCAGAATTTACAGCGTTAGGTTTTGCAGAGGGAGGAAAACTTAAGACCCCTTGAATCAAGGGAGAGATCCAAAAACTCTGCTCACATGAGTCCAGCAATCAAACCAGAGAACCTGAGAGGCACATGAATTACCACTATACCAACCCTGATTCCTTAAGCGTTAACAGAATCACTGAATATATCCATGTATTGCAGTGTGTGGCAGTACTTCTGAAGCATGGAGCAGATCCCTTGTCCTTCAGAACAAAGGAAGGTGGCAACTTGCTTCACTTTGCAGTGGAGTGTGCATCACATCTAAAGCAAGACTCATCTGAAGATAAAGACACATCCTTGTGTCTAAGACAGCTTGTGGAACCAATGGCTCTGTACCTGAATGAAACTGATGAAAATGGTAATAGCTTGACTTTAAACAGACAGATTTTTGACAAATRAAACAGCTTTTTCCATGCTCCATTCAGTAGTAAAGCATGCAGGAAGTGAYATGAGCATGAAAGAAGTGTAAAGAGAGACACAAGATGTAGGCAAGTGTTTCTCTCACTTCTTGAGTGCTTTTGGCACTTTCTAAGTTTCCTGCGCAAGTGAGGATGGCCTCACCAACCGTGCTTCATTCATTAATAAAGCACACCATATGATGCCACATRTGATGTATCTATGTCTAGCCAAATCAACCTTCCTCCTATGATTCTAATAGTTTCTGTTTCATTCTCAAGGTTTCACACCTTTGATGTCTGCATGTGCGAATGGCAATGATGATTGTGCATTAGCATTGATCCAAGCAGGTGCAAMAGTCATGACAAAGGTAAGGAAATAATACTCAAGGGCAGACACACGGGAATGGGAGATTGGGTGGTTATAATGAGTAACGTAAAAACTAGAAAAGATACTGCTTTTAGTATATACAGTGTACTGGCGTTTTGGGTAACAGCCCCCCTTGAAATCATTTGGATCCACCAAACCCCTTAGAGAGTAACGTACATGTAAAATCTAAAGAGAAAGCTATACGCGTAGTACTGTATATATATGTAGATACTTGCTTACCTGAAGTATTCGTTTTTTCAAAGCATTCGTTTTTCAACCAGAACTATTTGCTTTTTTCTGATTATTTGAAGGTGTGTTGATCTTGTGATGATCCKAATATCTGTTAATATTATCTAATAGGATAGTTATGGCACTTCACCTCTACACCTTGCAGCTWTGGCTGGAAGCACAGAATGTGTCAATCTGCTGTTGAGGTATGGTCACCAGGTGGACTGCGTCGATRACTGTGGTTGGCCACCTCTTCTGTATGCTAACTTTAAGGCACAAGAGGAGTGTGTGCTTGCTCTGATGAAACCTAAACCAGATCAACTATTCGTGTTGGGACACTTGCTGAAGAAACAGATAAAAGAAGAAGAAAAGAGAAAAACTATGAAAGTAAGAAAAAATATTGCCATCACTTATTCTCTAGCCTGCATGCTACGGCATCAGTTGACAGACATTTGTTAATGTRTCTCATGGAGTATCAAGGTTGATGTAGTAAAGAGGTTGAGAACTCACCTCTCTGATTTTTCTCCCTCTGCAAAACCCAGGCCTGTTGCTAGGGGTGGTTTGATGGTTCGAATGAACCCTCCGTCCCTCCACCTCTGTAGGAGTACGAAATAATGTTTAGCGCTATTTTAGTTGTTCAAGAAATGGCATACCTAAGATTAATAGAAAACCGAACCTCCCCTACCAAGGTCATAGCGATGGGCCTGAAACCTAACCATAACACTTTGGTATTGCTTCTTCAGGTTGTGAAGAATGTCCTCTTCTCGCTAGCCAATCATGATGCATATTACACTGTGTTTAATGATTTTATCCGTGCTAACCCTTTGCTGTTGGATGAATGTGATCATGGCTTACTGCAACACACATGGAGAGGCATATTAGATTTTGATAACAAGCACAAGTGGTTTAAAAGAAGATTAAACTTACTAAGGTAAGAAATGTGGCGTAGTATCGTGAAAGGTACCCGTAAAAACCTGAAAAAAAGCACTGGCCGAACGTGCCTTTTTGATCTTAGAACAATAGAAAAGAATAGAATCACGTTATAAAGGGCAGGCAGGCTRGCTGGCTGACTCGAYGGATGATAGAATTTTWAAGATTAACTCATTCTTTTACTTTAAAGATTTCATACCACTCATATTTTACACCCAGTTTAAAGCTTTTCCCAGTTTTAACATTGATCTCGCTTGCTTCAGGAATGATTCCTACTCCATATGCGGCCCCAGCCTCAGTGTTAAACGTGATGATATACTTGGAAGCACCATGCAGAAGATTGGACATCGACATGGGAAGGAGCTGCGGAGAAGTATGAGTGTTATTTTTGAGGACGAACCTGGTAAGACAACTATTTAGCTCCCAGATGCATGCACACTAGTTATAAAATGGTTTAGTATAYCGTGCAATATACCACGTAGTATCCCATAAGGCAATTTAATTTTTTTAGTGTACGGATGAGCAAATACGATTGAAAAGTATAATATTCCATGGAAAGGACTGTGGAGCATGCCCTAAAAAGTGGTGAGGGGGGGAGGGGGTGGACAGATGGGCGGGTGGCTATATTGGTAAATATAAAAGACTATGGTATACCATAGAAGGCACGGGATAAATCTTTTGTACATAAAATTTTAGTACAAAAGTAAAAAGAAAGTTTTTTTCAGGGCTCTGTAGCCATCACTAGATGTTGTTGATGACCTATACCCCACGAGGGGTCTACAGGCTTAGAAGGAGGAGGATCAACAAATATATGATRTACATATTTAGAAAAATATGCTTGAAGAAACACAAATTCATTATATCATTTTATCGTAGGTATCTGCACTGGTCCAAAGAGAGARTTTTTTGTTTGTCTGTGTAAAGATGTTGTTGATCCTAAACGTGGWCTTTTCGAAATGTCAGATGACTCTCAGTTCAGGTAATTTAGTTTTATTGCTGTTGGAGTGGTGGAGCTATGGAACAAGTACCTGTCTTTAYTCTCTTTTCTCTCCCACGTTATGGTGCTCTCATATTAGGGTTTATAATTCTATTTGTAATTTTTATTATTGCAGCCCTACCCCAAATGCTTATTTTGCAAGCTACGTCAGCAAACAGCCCACAACATTGTTCCACAGTCAGAACAGAGATCAAGATGACACCAAAGTCAGTGAGAAGAAAGAAGAAGACGTTATTCAAAACATTGATATCGAGTGTACAGACTCAGTTCTACTGGCAGCAGATTGTTTGGAAAATAACTCTAATGAAGCCTTGAATGCTAACGAGCAGTATGAATGCACTGATTCTGAACTGGTAACAGCTATGGAAACATCAGTGATGGATAGTGGAATCTGTAGTACAGCTGACTCTCAGACCCAGCCTGATTCTAGGGATGCAGACTCGGCATCTTCTACTGCATCGCTTTCTACAGGTGGAAGTACTATTACGGKTGGCACTCTACCTACTGCTGAAGAGAATACCAACACAGGTAACCCAGAGGAAGAAGAAAGAACATCTTCAGCAAATCCTTCCTACAGTCAGGAGGGTGATGATGCCTCTAAGAGACAAACTGACAACAACACTTGGATTTCTTGCTTGGTAAACCTATTATACGATTTCCTTATGTATGGGTGGGACATCTTTCTTTCTTAATTATTTATATWTTTTGATGTTTACTCTCTTTTAATCTTTTTCATTCATATTTATTTGTCTCTCGTTCTTTCTCTGTGTCTTTGYTCTTCTTTCCATTTCTTGTTTTTCTTTCTACTCGCTTCCTCCCGTTTTTCTTACCTTTTTTTAAATACGGAGTTAATTTTACCTTCCATTACCATTCTTGTACTGCCGTCAATCAACCCTCTTGGTTATACTCACCACTCTTCGCGATTTTCTTTTCTATTTTCCTTATCAGGGGAAGAGTCCCAAGGACATAGTCATCCCCAGCATAGCACTTCGTTCTAAACTGAAGCAACTTCGTCTGATTGGTCGTCTTGTTGGTGCAGCCATTTGTCAAGATATGCTGCTTAACTTGAATCTTTCCAAGCATTTTGTCAAACAGGTACGTTCTATTGTACCCTTTGATACTTCAGTTTTCTTCTGTAGGGGTCGTGCAGATATTGGCTCCTTGTAGGCTATGAGAAGACTAGCGGATACAGTAGATAGTATGCCAGATGTTTCTTTAATAATCGGATAAGCGATAAGCTTTGCCTAAATCCGTCAAAAATTTTTTTGCCATAAACATTTCTCGCAAAAGGTGCAGTGTTTGCTCGAGCCTTAATTGGTCAGGTCATTTAAAATTACATCAACATCGTTGACATTGTTATTGTTGCCAGGTTCTTGGGATCCCTTTATCTCATCCTGATGACCTCAGCTCATTTGACTATCAGCTTCACGAGAACATGGTCACGTGGGTACAAGAGAATAGCGTGGATAACCTTGACCTTCCCTTTGGTGTTGATGTTAAGAATCCATGGACGAACYGGCTTGTGTCGGTCAACTTCTCTGACGACGAAGACAAGACTGTTGATGACTCGAATAAGGTACATGTTTAGCATCATTATACTACTGCCGATTGAACATCTTGTTATTTCAAAACAAAACACTGCATAGCGTTAGTTGGGATTCACAAACATTAGCATCGTGTGCATAGCCGGATACCTTATAATTTCGTTCCTTTATACTTTATTTATTTCATTTTGTCAGCACCTTGGCTAAAGTGATCTTCAGGGAATCTGGCAAACCAAAACGTGTTGCGCATGCGCCATGCTCATTAGGGATTATTATGCTTGATGCGCATGCCCGGCCTTGTCCATTAGAAATTACTAAGTTGGAAGTGCATGTGCTTTGCTCCTTACATTTTGATATTTATTGCTTCCAATCAAGACGATTGTGGTTACATTCTATTTAACGTCTTTTACTCATTCTTCATCTATTTTTTATGTCCCTTTTTCCATTTAGCAAGATTATGTAAAGCTGGTTTCACAGTACAAATTACAAACGTTTATTGAAAAAGAGGTTGAGGAATTCAACATTGGTCTCCACGAGGTAGGAATCTAGTTTTCGTTTAMCAGTAATCATTGTTTTGGTTGTCATTGGTTACGCTCATTTTGGTCTGCTATAAGAATGGAAGCAGTGCTGATGAATTCAACTTCCGTATTAGTCTGATTACAACAGTGGAAATCCACCAAAGTTATCAATCCGAACAAGTGAAAAGCTAGATCTGAGAAAGAGAAAGAGGAGAGACTCTGCTCACAGGGGATTTTTCTTTTTACTTTTTGTTATCTATTTCAGTATAACTGTATGTATTATTTTAAGGTCATTCCWCGCGAGTTGCTGTCTTTGTTTACTGCTGATGAATTTTCTCTCCTGATGAACGGTGTGACGAAGATTGATGTGAAGGATTGGAAGGAAAATACGCAAGTAAGTGATATTAATTTTGCAGCAAACCTTTGTAACCTTTGTTCACCTGCTATGGCCCTGACAAAAGATTTTCAACATT
>NW_022258547.1:12583-28414 GCF_009602425.1 Actinia tenebrosa | reverse complement strand
AAATTGATGCGATGTTTCACAGGAAGCCAATGCAGAGAACAAAGGACAGGAGTGATGTGATTATAATTCTTGGAGAGAGTTACAAGACGAGCAGCAGAGTTCAAAACATCATCATTGATATTCACATACGGTACTAACAGTAATATAAACATCGTTATTATTTTTACACCCATGAATATTATAGCGTTAGCGTTTTAAAATATAATGAAATCTAAAAGTATCAGGTAGTTGATCAAGTATTTCATTTTCTTATGCCAAACGTTATTCTGCTGGTAAATGACAGTTGTATGGAAATATTGAAAAAGATCGCGTACAGGCCAATAGATATAAATTTCTTATTTCTCGTATGACACCAAATTCCATATGGGGAATTGAAAAAGAAATTTGTCGAAATGCATGCGCTGTTAATGTCTTTATAGATGAAAAACGAATTCTGCTAGCAAAGCTTTGTCATTCAAATTTTGCAATCTACCTCCCATAAAGTGTAAATTACAAGATAGGTCCAGATGAAACAAAAAAATATGAATATTCCTCTACATTTGCATGTTTTGAATGCCTAGAACTTAACTGGCGACATCAGCCAGATTTCCTTTCTATTCTTTTTTTAGATATGAACGAAGCTTCCCACTTTTTTCCTCCTCTTTCTTATTTTTCGCCTTCCCTTTATTATTTTTCACTGCCGCTTAATAAGACTGAAATCTGCGACTTGTGAATAGCATATACAAACAAAACTACAGCAATGGAAAAACTAATCTCCGGAAAAGATTGAACTCGTATTCTAGAGAATCTTAAAATAAAAATCTGCATTTTGAATCGATTGAACCAGGGGCAAAAATGCATTTTCTTTTAGATTACATAGTAATGTGATAACATTTCTTTCTTCATTTTTAGATATACGGTCGACAGACTATTTGAAAGTATCAGAAAATCACAAATAGGTACTCTCAATAACCTTGATCGCTCGAAAATATGAAATGAATTTTTGACAACAAAAATAGTAAGCGTTTAAAAAAGAACAGACCTTGTAAAAAAAACATTGTGAACAACATTGTAGTAAATAAGTAATCGATGTCAAAAAATATATCGACAGGCATGAAGTAGATGGTCTTCAAAAAGGAGTGCATATGATTTTTTAAATAATTGATGAACGATGGAAAAAACAATATCGGGGATAGAAATAATAACTGAAACATGCGTAAAACATATTCTGAAGAACCATGAAAGTTAAAATATAGGAATATATAAAATATTATTTACTTACCAATCGTGGAAGATTTGGATTATCGCTGTTCTGTGCAGCACTTGCAACTAGGTGAATAGTAAGAAGTAGGCAGCCTCCAAAAACAGCAATCCTCATCCGAACTGGGAGCATCGTATATGTCATATAAATGAAAAATATGGTCACCCATACCCCATCGGTCGGCGAATTGTATTTCCTAGAATCGTTGCTTCCAACAGGACAGAGTACAGAAACAAGTACGATTCCACATGAAAGGGTTAGCAAAGCGTATGACACCCATCTAAGTTGCTTTTGGGAAGAGTCGGACATTTGTTTATCAGATGAACCACTTCGATTGACGATAACCGCCAGAACCAGGTAGACAACAAGAAAAGCAATCATAATAAACCCCTCGATATTATCGCCTTCGTTTTCCAGAGAAAACTGGAAGACCACAAGAGCAATGCATAGAACTATTAATATAAATACCAGCCAGCTTGCAAACTTTTGATTTAAGCGAAAAATGTAGCGTTGATAGAGACTTTCTAGTTTTTCTGACTCAAAACGTTTGGACTTCAAAACTCGTGTAAACAATTTCCAATGACCGACAAACGAATCATCGGCATCCTCGCCTTCGTCTTCGTTGTTGTTAGCCTTCTCAGTGTCTTTGTCTAATTTTGATCCGTTCTTGACAGATACAGTGAGTTCTCCATTCGTATTATCGGCCGCAGCCGTACTTCTGTCTCCTTTAGCCATATTTACAGATTGTATGTTGGAGTCTTCTACACCAAGTTCAACACTTTTAAGTCGAACTTCGCCTCCATGCACACCACTGTCCATACTCTTCACACCACTACTTTCTTTCCTCTTGGTTGCTATAGCGTTATTTTGTTCCTTTAAGTTCTTATTCAAATTACTTTGTGATGAATTAGGTCTTGAAAATGTCGTTTGAGCCTCCTCTTCTTCCCAAGCGCGTTTTGATGGCGTCGAAGTCTTTCTGGTTGTTGTGTTGCCCACGGCATGAGTTGTCATGCTCAGAGCCCCGAATTACCAATTCATAGCTTCACTTAACCGCTCATGTCGATCTAATGTGGCCAAATATTCTCTTTTCACACGAATTCTTTGTAAACTAAATGACACAAATTACAGAAGGCCGTAGCAACGGCGTATCGGGTAAGCCGAGTCAGCTTTACCTTTGAAGTCACTTGAAAATTTCACTCAACAGAACTTCAGGCCGCATTCAAAGGCCTTCTTATGATCCCATACCAGTTGGTTTGTACTATAAATCCAGCTCAAACGTTTCCTTGGGGGTGATTTGGCGTTTTTTTTGGAAGTAAAAGTCAAATTTGTGGCCGTAAATCAGTCAGTTGGTGGATCCAGGACAACCAAAGGAGCCGAATAGTTTATTTGGTCACGTGACCTGAAACAGACGGGCTAAAAATAATTACAAAGAAAGAGTCTATCGACTTCTTATATATGTTCTGGTAAAGTCGTGAATAAAACAGGGTGTGATTGGAATAACAACGTAGAAATGTCCAAACAGGCTTTTTAAAAGACTTAGGTTTGATTTGTGTAGGGCAATAAATTTTCCCACTTTTTTTGCAACCAAGACAAGTAAGTGACGAGATCCATCTAGCCAGCAGAATGATTTTGACAACGATAAGAACCGGCAGATTTTTTTCAATCTTTATTTAGCAAATTCCCGTGAACCAAAAACTGATTAAAAATGTAAGAGGACTAATGGCAAAATCCTAAAGGATTCCCAAAAACTGGAATTTAATTTCTAAATAGCCTTTTTTTGTTTGTTATACTAATTGAAGGTGGCAGAACATCATTCGGGCACCAGGAACGGTTGACCCTCTATACTTAACTATAGACGTCATGATAGCCTGCCATCTGGACTCAAGTTCCATTAAACTCTCAACAAAATATTAAAAAGCCAACCATGTATGCATCTATGAAGCCATATCATCTTATTCTGTGGTAGTTTTTCGTCGTGTCTTTGGCTGTACAAAGCCAAACTATTAAAGCATCGAAAGACCAATAATGGTGAGCATATATTAAACTACGATGCAAAAACCGTTATCTGAGTGATGACACTTTTAATGAGCCTCTTTATTTCACAGCACCGAGAATATAAAACATTAATTTGCCGGCAAGCAGAAAACCGCAAGAAATACAGGGTCAGAAGGGACAAATGTAACTCAAAGAAAATGAACTGGATTACTTTCTGTGGGCGTTGACTAAAAATGTTTCTTGACTTTTACGAACAAAGAAGCTTTAATATAAATATTTCTAAATGTTTGCAAATAAACCCTTTTGTTACAAGTACCTAAAGCAGTCAAGAAACAGCTTTAACTGGTAAATGGGCCGGGCAGTGTAAAGTCACATCAGCTTTAATGGCCATGAGATGGCCCGGATCAAACCGCTAAAGTTCGGTTCTATTATGACGGTGCGATTTGATCATCACCACTGCAGCGAGAATCACTTATCTGCATATCATTTTGCCACAATTTAATTTAATACAATTTCTATTAGAATCTACTAGAACTTGCAACCAAACCGTAGTTCATTTGCTGGTCGCGAATTTATTTTGTACAGATTTATCTAAAGGGGATACTCCGCCCGGTATTTCGACCCCATATCCTTTCATATACCTTCGCCTAAAAAGATAACCCTTTCATATAACTAAAGACGCTGTCATGTTTTGTGGCTAAGAGGCCAGATACGGAATATCGATCGTCACGCACATGCGTGGAACTTCGGCTTTTGATTTCCTTCAAATAAAATTTCGCTACGTACGATCATCAGTCGGCACTATATACAGTGTATCCGAAAAAACCATGATAGCTATAACTCTTCCGAGTCTCTAAAAGAGCTTTAACCTGCTTGTTCGTCCAGACTCAAATGGGGACGGCTTATTATCTTTGCTAAGAAAAAAGCCGCTATTATAGATCTCGTATAATCCGGCTCTAATGCGGCGGTTGCATTGGAACGGTTTATTTTATTTTTAGCAGCCAATCAAATAAAAGATGCAGTCAATATTAAGTCAAGTAAGAGATTAACGCGGGTTATCATTCATAAAATCAGTGCAAACACTAAAAAAAACCAATTAGACCATCAATAACTAGTCACTTTAGTCTGCATGAATGATGAAAATGGGAAGAAAACAACGAATGAACGAATGAAAGATGCTGGACGACCCAGTCTTGTGGCAGTGTTCGCTATACTTCACAAAAAGCACGCCCTACGGCATGTAAATAATTTCGGCGATAGCACTAATGTACTATATCTGAATTCGATCTAGCAAACGGTCTATAATGTAATACAAAGCAACCTTCAGAAGTCATACAAACCCCTCTTCATTTTGACCCATGAATTCAATCGTATCCCTTAAAACAGTTACATGGTAAACCTACGATTCTCTTACATTTTAAATTCGTTTAAAGAAATCTTTTTCTTTTTGATTAAAGTAATATTTATATTTTATTTGTGACATTCTTTTTTTCTTCTTCTTCTTCTTCTTTCTTCGTTTAGTTTCTCGAACAACTAAACTACTCTAGATCAGCTTGGTGCCAAAAGCGCACTTATTTCTTATTATCTGCAGCTTTTGAATGATTTTCACAGCTCTCACCAGTAGCGTAGCGAGGGGGGGACACGGGGGGCACGTGCCCCCCCCAAATTTTTGAAAAAAAAAAATTTGAAAAAAGAATAACAACAGAAAAAACATATTAAACCGAAACGAAAGAGGAAAATAAATTATTACAACCTACAAAAGTGCGAATTTATACGAAGTTATCCGGACGGGCTACCTGTGCACTGCGAACCCGGTCAGAGCCTGGAATCTGCACGTGGGAATTTGAAATTTTTTCTTATTTTGGATCAGTGCCCCCCCAGCTCCTAGGTCCTCGCTACGCCCCTGGCTCTCACCGTTGCATATCTAAAATAGATAAAACTCAAGAGTTATGTTCACGTTCAATCAATACGTTTACGTCAAATCTCGTCATTTATACGACTACTCATTCAACACTTTTGCGTAATTTTTAGTCGCGTCTGATGGGAACACAACTACTTTAGGCTTATTTTGATATCGTAAATTATAACTCGATTGAAATGAAGCCATAACCGACAATGATTTTGACAGCGGATTTTCGTCTCCTTCCAACCAGCTGGGGGGTGACCGTCCCCGGGCCTATCAGCGATGCTACCACCCGGATAGCCCCACTGCAAGCTGCGTTCAACCCCATTTCACCCTTAATGATTACGATCCCCTCCCTCTTCAATCTAGCTAGGTTCACTTTTGCACGGCCCATGTTCCAACTTTATATACATTGCTGCTTCTGTATCAATGCGCATCAAATTCAAAAATGGACTTGCTACTTTTCGATTAAAACAGCGTCCTGGAAGAATGATATCCCGTCCCTATCCCCCTCAGTCAGGTGAGACTATGATTTGCATGGTTTCTATCTGTTTTTATCTAGCTTCATTTCCCGTTTATCGAACAAAAACAGTCGGCAGTTATACAGACTCTGTATATGATCGGCAAACTGCATCTAGACAATATAATACAATAACCTTTATTAAGCTACTTTACAGACATGCCACATTAAAAAATATACCAATGCACTGACTAAAGTCACGGAAACACAAAAGGAAGTAGTGAAAACAATAGTCCCCTTCAAAGATCCCTGCGCCATCTTGAAAGGTAGCGAGTACCTGCGTATCGAAACGAGATCGGCGGTGACCTTGCAATGATAAGGACCTTATTAAAAACTTTGGAAAATTAATTATTCGCATGTCCCTATCTTTGCAAGTTAACCGCCGTTCTCGTTTCGATTGCCACAGGCACGAATACCTTTAATTTAAAGATGGCGCAGGGAACTATGAAGGAACTATGAATAAGATGTGATTATCAAGAGATAAATCATAACGAGATCCACTTGAAACTTCAAGTGCCGATAAAAATTGTTAAAATATTTTGTCTTGTGAACACGACTCTCTTCGAATCAAGCTCGTAAAAAACTGTTGTTTACCCTGAATGTGACAACTACACCTATACTACAACCTATACTACCACCTATACTATACACCTTATACTACACCTCAACCCTTYAGAGCCTTCATGTACAAACCAGACAACGTTTGACTATTGTGACATGCCTTGTATGGAGCAATCTGAACAAGGGTCAGGCAGATCGTCTTCGCAAGCTTCAGAACAGAGCTGCACGCATCATAACGTGTAGGATATGATGTGAGATCAGCTGACATATTGCCACAGTTGAAGTGGGATAAACTTCAAGAAAGACGAGACCAAAGAGTGCGTTTATTGATGTTTGACATTTTTACTGCTTTTATTACAGAGAGACAAAGATGTGGAACTCTATATTCCCTCAGAAATGAAATCTGCTCCAACAAAGAACTTGTTTAAAAGAGACTGTCAAAGTTGGCGTGCTGTCAGTACTCATTAAAGCCTTCTCTCATTATTCAACTCTTATTCATAATTAAGTAGTATAGGGGATGGGGGTTCTAACACAACGACCACACGAGGATTACCTGCGTTAATCAAGCTGACTGTTATTTCCGCAGGAGTACCCGTATAATGCTGGTTTGGTTTTTTACTAACCCCATCCCATAATATCAATTACCTATATATGGAGTGCGAAGATTGTAAAGAGTTTGTAAGTGGATTTTGTATAAAGTGCTTGAAACCTAAGTTTGTATCTACTAAGCCAAATAAGTATATTTGTTGTGGTAAAAAGATGCAAATAGAAGAGGATACGTCAGCACAGTGTTACGAGTGTGGTAAAAATATTCGTAATGCTGTACCTTGTGCTACCAGGGAGCAATATTACTCTAACGGGGGTCGTCAGAAAACGCCTTATAAAAGAATAAAATACTTTAGGGACTGGATGAGTCATATTCAAGGTTACCACCCCGTGCACCTAAATGATGAAGTAATGGAAGCGCTTAAGTTAGCAGAACCAACGCCACAAAGCTTAAGGAAGACACTGAAAAAGTTGAAGTTAGGGAAGTATTACAAGGCAATTCCATACCTTTTATCCCAAATTACCAACGAACCAATTCCAGAGGTTTCTAGAGACGTGATGCAAAGGGCTGAGTGGTTGTTTTACCGAATGGATAAGAAGATTTTACATTACCCAGACGTCATTTACGAGATTTTTAAGGAAATCGACCCTGAGCATCCGCTGTTAGTATGGATACCCAGACGTTGAAGTGAACTCTAAATGGAAGCTTATTGAGCGAGTTTTCTTTGTAGGTCCGCCTTTGCTTGTTCGTAGATCTTTTGTCGAGTTTCTTCTGAAAGATCTTTGACGATTGTTTTTTTGGTTCCCGACTTTAATTCCTCATATTTTTTTTCCTATGCGAGGATTAAAGAGAATTCCCCATCGTCTATCTTGCGGTCGACAAGAGCTTTGGAGACTAGGTCAGCAATGGTGTTTGACTTTGCTTTTGCGAGTGCTATAGATGTATCATGTTTAGATATTTTACTAGACAATTGCTTGGTAATGCCCGTAGAAACAGCGGAGATAATACCGCAGGCTGCCCCAACGCCGGCCAAAGGAACCCCTACGACGACGCCGGGGCCAGTTAAAGAAGTAGCAACGCCGCTGCCCGTTAACGCAATAGACATAGACCCGGTTGTTATAGCAATCTTGTGTAAAGTGCTACGGGCGCGGGCATACTTCTTCCTGACTTCCTCATAATGCTTCACCTGCCCTTCTAAGTAAGCCAGGATTAAGTTTGCTTTGTTCAAACGAAAGTTTTCAGCGTTTAATTCGTTGGGATCTGTGTCTTTGGTGGTAGTGTGATAATTAGGAATATCTGGATACATTTGAGGGGCTGACGGTATTACATCCATTATATACTAATGTACGACGCTTTTGGGAATGATATTGGGGAGCAACCACATCATGACATACGGGATTATGCCAACTGGAGGGCGTTTAGGAAGATGTTTCCACATGCAGACGCCAGTAAGTTTGAGCGCAGACCCGATGGGATTTACTTTAAAGGATCAAGGACGTATAGCAATGCAGACTTGGAGCCAAAGCATGAGAAGAGGGCGCAGCATTTGTTAATAAAGGAAGAAGCGCAACCTAATTTTCCAAGGAGTCTGTTAATGACGACAGAGGATTACCCATTTTACGACGCGGAAGGTGGTGCAAACGACTTTGATAAGATGGTAACTCATTTGAAGATTCCAGTGGGTAAGCAAACGTTTGACGTAGTAGTAAGGAATATCTTTAAGGATTTTAACCTCACGCACACCACAGGAAAAGAAGCCCGAGAATGGCTAAAGGGACCCAACTTTGGGTATTGGCCGCAGCAGTTGAACTTTGCCGTCTGGGCAGCCACGAAGGGCTGTGGGGTTGCCGCGGACATGTTTGACATTGCCTTTCTAAGTTTTCACGTTGCCTTTACTATGCGTCGTATATTGAAGGAGCTGCACGTGCCACTGCCAGGGGAGAAGCCATTCAATAGAATGAATAACTATTACGACTCCGCCGCCCTAGAAAGGCTAATGAATGAGTTTAAGCCGCAGCAAAGGGACTTTCGTTATCGGGAGGGCGCCACGCATGGCTTAGGCATCATTTATGCTTGGCATGTTAACGGCGTGCGTCCGGCAGACATGTATCATCAAAAATACCCAGGGGTTTTGAAGTTTTATGACCTAGGCGGTCGTAAGAATGACATTACTCTGATCGATAAAATTGAGACGATTTACCCCAGCCCCTGGGATCCATTCGTACTATTGAAAGGAAAAGGTCTAAGAAACCTAGCTAGGATTAACCGCAGCATTGAAGCATTCATCTACTGCATTTTAGGAGCACAGGTAAATACCCGCAGCCCCATTGTTGGATCCCAAGGTGCTTCGCAGGAAACGCAACAGGAATTCCTAACTTTATTTGAGTCTGCAATAATAGAAAATGACATATCCAAGTCGGTGCAGAGATATCAATTGGCGGTGCAGCAATCAAAGGTGCGGCTGGATTACGCCCTGAGTCCTGGTTGTTGGTTAATGCCAAGTGATTTGGTTATTAACACCCATTCCGTCGTGGGTTATAACAACAAACTTCAACGAGCTACTAAGGATATGAAGTTTGGGGTGAATGACGTGAACTCTGACATGACCAAGGGCATTCCTCACTTCGTAGAGAAGCCAAAGAAGTTGCACACAGAAAAACCAATTCCCAAGCCCACAAAGAAGGTCTATGTTATGCCTACGATACCTGAGGAATATGACCATAACTTACTAAAAGCCGGCCTAGCAGCTGCAAGCATTGGTCTGAGCTATCACATATGGCGATGAACAACCCCTACGTAGCTGGAGTAGATTGTGTCTATACGACTTACACAGGCGAGAAAAAATACACCCAGGCGGCTTGGGTTGATGTCACCGGGATGTCTGTGGATTTGAACTACTCAGGAAAGAAGCTGATAATATGCAGTCTTTCTTTGGGGGCCGTTAGTAATGCGAACATAGGGTTTCGCTTTTGTGATGACAATGGAGTATTACAGCCCATGCGCGTGAAAACGAATAACAGAGAGCCTACGCATTTCTCAGTAGAGCCGCCAACGAATAGCGCTGAGAATCTTTCCGTTTGGACTTTTCACCTAGTTGCCGACTGCCATGGGAAAGTAAAGCTACAAATACGCGTAGATGACACCGGAAGCGTTTGCATAAATAGCATAGAAAATCAAAGGAATACTATCTATAACCACATGACCATCAGCACTTTGACGGTAATGAGCCTCTAGAAGGTAACTTTGTTGCCTGGGATATATGAATCCATACATGAGGGAAACGCGCTATACCCATCGCTTAGATGAAGAGGGATATGACGATGTTGCTTGGCATGACGTCGGAATGTGGGTTGAAGTTGGGGGCACTGCATTGGTCATTTGCACTATTARCATTAATGCAAATACGCATGCGAATGTGGGGTTTAGACTTATCGATGAAAATAATAAGCCCCTGCTTCCTTATCGAACTTCAACGAACACTAGGAAAATTACCCATTTTTCGATGGAGCCCTACACAAGGTCCCCCGAAGACCTAACGCCAGTGACTTTTCATATGTTAGCCAATTGTAAATATGCTAAGTTGCAAGTCACTTCTGACGATGGTAAGTTTGGGATAAATCGCGTAGGTCGCAGGCCTGCTAATGCAGTCTGGAGTCATAAACCCATTTCTACCATGAGTGTGTTGCCGCTAGTTCCGAATTACCAGGGCGGTGCTAATACTGTCTTTCATTATCCTCAAACCAGGACGCCGCCCGATGAGAAGGACAAGATTAAGCCTTCACCTTCTTCAGGAGGACCACGCCGATAGCTACGACTAATATCCAGATGTTATTTCCGAGGAACTTAAACAGTTCCCCACCGGTCTTCAATACCAAGGAAAGGACAGATCCGAGCAGCCCCGGAATGCTGGCTGCCATCTTTTTTCCCAAGTTCGTCAAACCCTTACCTAACTTGCTTACACCCGCGCTTGCACCCGCGCGCACGCTCTTAAGCACGGATAGGACATATCCCAGCACGCTTGAAATAGCGATGGCGAATGTTATCGAAACACCATTCTTCATCAGAAACCTTTTTATCTTTTCCTTGGTTGTAAGCCCCAACTCTTTTTCCATCTTTTCCTTTTGCGCTCGCAATTCCGCAACTTTCGCCTGAAGGGTTTCTGATTCCCTTTGGGCCGCCTCCCTTTCCTCTTCGGGACGAGTCTGGTCATTAATTACCTCCTGCTGCCGTTCTATTTGTTTCTCTAGGTCTTCGATAGCCTGATCTCGTTGCCGGATTTGCTCTTCTTTGGTGTCAATTTCGGCAACCAACTGTCGCCGTTCCTCTAAGGAGCCGGCTATAGTGGTTTGCAGACCCTTGGCTTCTTTCTTGCTCATGTTCAGGTCTCGCAGGACAAGATCGAAGGCCGTTTCAGCCTGGGTTTGTTGGCGTTCAATATTAGCCAGTTCCTCCCTTAATTCGAGGATTCGCTCGTCCTTGTTAGCCATTTCTTTTGAATGAGCATCGGCGAGTAGTCGTTGTTGTTTCGCGTGTTCTGCTTTGGATTCTTCCAACGCCCCCTGCAGCTTCTCGGCGTGTTTTTCTAACGCGACCCTTTCGTTCAGGGTTTCCAGTCTTTCTAAGGCACTCCTGGTGGCCTCTTGGAAGCCCCGCAACCTGGCTACGTTAACCTTGACCGAGCCACTATCATCAAAAAGGAGTTAGGGTTTGGTCCAACGGTTAGCGCCGGGATATCTCATGTCTCTGACGCTTACAAGAACTTTGTTTCCGCGTTCTGTGAGCTTCATGTCGTCGGCCTCGAAATTGGGGTAGCGTATCCGTAGCTCTCGCTCGGCACACTCTACGGTTTCCCGCGCGGCCGCACCCTCTACGGTTTCCCCCTGCTCGTCCATATTTCGCAGTTGTAAGTACGGRGGCATAGGTTCATTAGGCCTTTTAAAGGGCCACATGCGGCGCAATTGCTCCTTGATTCGTTGCGCCGTGGTCGTGCCATACTTGTTTTCTAGGGCCATGTCGTAAATTAAGGGATCGACCTCTGAGGCCGTGGTGAAGTCTCTAAAGTCCTCGTCCGTGAAGCCAATGTTATCTTGGTCTTCTTCGGCAGTGGGGCCAAAATCCGTTCCTTCTACTTCCATTATATATGATAAGCCCAAAGTTAGATCCAAACACGTTACCTAAGCAGGTTGGCGGACTAAAGGCAGAACGCACCTTTCATAGGGTCACCTTTACCCCCAGCAGCGCAAAACCAGGGGAAACCTTGTACGTAGGCGTGCCTCGCCTAACGGATAACCTAGTATTGGTGCCATGCACCTTGGCTTTAAGGTTTGACCTAACGGTGCAGCCAGATACCGCAGACGCGCGTCATGTCGTTAATAACGCAGGCAGAAACCTCGTCTCTAAGATGAGAATCAAGTTCGCCGGGGAATCCCTTTTGGATTTAAACAGGTACGATTTGTATACCACGTACAAAGACTTATGGCTGACTGCGTTTGACCGCGCGCAAAGGATAGAGCAAGGAATCGCCAGCGATGCCATACGCAAGGTAAGAAGCGCAGCCTCTGGCGCCTCAGGAGAAGACGAAATAAAGACGGCCTACGGTACTAAATATGTTATTCCATTAGATCTTGAGGTGATTACGAACCACGGCGCGTATTACCCCAGGCAGCTAAGTGAACTGCAGTTCGAAGTGACCCTAGCGGATACTACGAACATCCTGCAGGGGAAGGACGTAAGTTCAGCAGCCGTCCACCCATACTCCGTTGCTAACTTAGAGCTGCAGTACGAGACGGTATACAGCGAAGAGCTGGCTCGTAGCGCGGGTGCTGAGTATAGTGCAGGAAAGGCATTCCTATACGATCACGTGGTAATGTACAAGACGTTCAGCTTCACGACCAACGTCGAAGAGGTTATCAACCAAAGCATTAACCTTCCCAGGCGCAGCCTTACGGGGTTAATGTTGCTGTTCGCAAAGACATACACCGCGGGATTGCGTGACTCCGAGGTATTCTTTAATCCTAACATTACCAACGTAGGCGTTAGTATTAACGGAGTACCTAACAAGGTCTACTCTCAAGGGATAAAGCCTGCGGATATGCACCGGGAAGTCGCACGCAAGTTTGGTGACCAAATTGCCCCAAAGGAGTTCTTCACGGACAAGTACGCGTTATGGATAGACATGCGCACCACCAACGACGAAACCATGCATGGTCAGGGGCTGCGGCTGGTAAACACCCAGGACGGCATTACTTTGGAGATTAAACGCACCAAACATGCCAGCGACACTACTAAGATAAACTGCTACGTCTTCGTTGTGTCTGACGCGCAGCTAAGCGTAGAAATGAGCCAGCTAAAGAGCGTTGCGTATTGATTCGACATCCTGGAAAAAAAAGAATGAAATATTTGACTAATATACCATGTTACGCGTCTTCGAAAACAACGATACCAAACTGCAATGCGTGGTGCAAGGCGACAAACTGTACTTCAAAGCGAAGGAGGTGGCTGCTGCGTTAGGATATGAACGCACCAGAGATGCTATTAGAGTACATGTTGCTGACAAATACCAGAAAAGATGGGCCGATATGCGGGGGGCTTCAAATCACCGCTCCTTTACTGCGCAGCCACATTCCGTGTTCATCTCCGAGCCCGGCCTTTACGAGTTAATATTTAGTTCCAAGCTGCCCCGGGCCGTAGAGTTCCGCAATTGGGTCTTTGAGGACGTCCTGCCCGCGCTGCGCAAGACTGGTAAGTACGCAATAGAACAGCGCTTCAATGGTCCAAACAAGTTGGTATTCAAAATCGAAAATGAGTTCGACCTGCATAAGAAAGTCGTGGACTACGTCCGCCGCTTTTACCCGCAAATGCTCATCGCGCCGGGGTTGGGGGAGCTGCAGGATAGCGACGGCAAACGCATAAAGTGTTGGCAGAAGGGCTACCAACGGGGGCAGCCAGACCTGCTCATCTTAAACGCGCATATGCGATATAGAGGCCTCTGCGTCGAGCTAAAGACTCCCAAAGGCAGCGGCGTCCTATCTGCGGACCAGCAGGCGCTCATGCAGAAATACGAGCAGAATGGCTACAAGGTGCTAGTAAGCAGCGACTACG
The DNA here is from genome assembly GCF_009602425.1 of Actinia tenebrosa. Next base: position 14,547 of record NW_022258547.1, on the reverse strand, counting down.
ACAACATCTGCCGCAGCATCGCGGAGTATGCGCAAGGAATGCGCCTGCCGTGCATCTGCGGCAAGCGCTTCAAAAGCGCGGAGACTCTAAGGACGCATTTAAAGATATTCCATAGAATATATGGCATTCAAGGCGGTGAAGCAGATCCATTGGAGGGAGTTAGAGCACGGTAAGGAATACGAAATAAAAAACTATGTCGCCTTTGAGGATATCGACCGCTTGCGGCTACTTCTCAAGGACGACACGCATACGTACAGCCTATGGGCACCTGATCGCGTAAGGTACGTCATAGAAGGACAGGAGTTTACGCATCTGAAGTCGTATGGGAAGAAGGATGGTTGCTGGGCGTTTGACGTCGCAAAGTGCGTCCTTCCTTCGCCTCTATGTGGTTAGGCGCATTCAAAATAGGGTCGTCGACAGTCGTATCTCTGCTCGGCGACTCTTTTTTAACGATGCAGTCAGCAGGGGGTTCGCACGTAATACAGTCCATATATCCAAGGGAAAATGGTTGTAAATGTTAAATGGGGGTTAAGACTTTGTTAAGCCGCCCGCCAAACTCTTTTGAGAAATGCCTTGGAAATGTTGCGTGGGGGTTAAATTCTTGTTAAGAGACAGTCGAATATGTGCTCCTCTTCTCTTACACATCCACAGGCCGCGCACGGCTGCCTCCAATATTCCCTGTTAGTCCATGGGACACCTTCTAAGGCATCGATTGATAACAATCCACTCCTTCTAAATCGTACTTCGTAAAGAAGTATTGATATCTTTTCTCATGTTTCTTTTTATGCGTTTGTAAACGCTGACGACTACTAAGGACCTTAGCACAGTAACTACATTCTGTTGTCCTGCGGCAAATGCCCTTCTTAACATGCTGCTGTAGTTTCTGCAAGGTACTGAATTCCCTATTACAATCTATGCAAGCCCTACTGGCGGGTTTCTTCATACAAACACCATTTTCAACGTGATACCGCAGTCTTTGCTTGGTACTGAGTACCTTCTTGCAGTTGGAACACTCCATATATACTTAACAATATTTTAACCTCCATACAACATTCTGAGAGGATTTTCGAATAGTTTTCCAAACACCCTTAACAATATTTAAACCTCCATACAACATTCTGAGAGGATTTTCGAATAGTTTACGGGGGATACCTCATAAAGTCAACGAGGCTTTCTTTAGCCCACATGGCCATCGTTACCAGGGCACCAAATCTCTCAGAGCGCTTCAGGCCGCACATTTCCTCATATAGCTCCTGCACGCGTCCATTTAGCCGGTCTATCTCCTCCCTTTGTATTTCAACCGTCCTCTCCAGATCTGACATCTTCCTGACAATATCAACCATTCCTTGAACTGCCTCCATATATATGGAGGGGATTCATTAAATATAGATAATGAACCCAGATCACATGCCTTGTAATGCGCTGATAGTAGGACCTACCGGCTGCGGAAAAACCCAATTCGTAGTAGAGCAACTGCTAGGACCCTTTAGATATCGATTTGACTACATAGTGCTGCTTTGCCCCACATATGTGAACAACCGCACCTGGACGGGCATAGGCGTAAAAGATGACGACTTCTTTGTGGACATATTGGACCCTAACGAGTTATCTGGACATTTAAAGTTTTGGCATAGGCAATTCCCTAAGGAAACGCAAACCCTTTTCATACTAGATGACATTGCCTGTGGGGATGACGTAAAAAGACGCACTTCCGAGCTCGTTAAACTCGCCTTTAGCGGCAGACATGACAATATCAGTGTTTGGGTGCTCTCGCAGCAGCTTACCAGTGTCTCTAAGCCTTTTAGGGAAAACATAGGCTCTTTGGTCGTCTTCTACACACCCAGTAAGAGTGATCTGGAAACCATCTTAAGCGACTACGGCGGCGAGATCTCCAAAGAACAGCTGCGGGAGTACATGCGCCGCCTGAAGACGCACGAGTATTCCTACATGGTCTTCTCTTTGAG
>NW_022258546.1:17845-32931 GCF_009602425.1 Actinia tenebrosa | reverse complement strand
AACTGTGTTTACATATCCTCATGCAAACATGGCTATCAACCAATCACAGCGTGCGTACTATTTAATTTATTTTATAAATTGGATTGCTCATGAAAATAGTCTCTAATGCGCATGCGTCCGGTTTTTCCGCTCTGTCAATCAATATACAAAGGAAGTACGCCTTTAAATTTTGGGATCACGACAATTTCACATTAAACATAGTAGTCTGTTGTTAGATGAGATATACAAAAGATGGAGTTTCAGTCTTTGTTGTTTCGGAATTGTCATATGCATGACACGCGCCTATGATTTTCAGTTTTTCGGCTCATTTTAAGCTCCCATCTCAATCCATGTAACTTCATCGCTAAATCATTAAAATAACGGTCCAAGACTTTTAATAAGCTAACGTTTTGATTTTTGTTAATCTTAAATTTAATTTTCATAATACCTTTAGTTTAGTGTTTTTCTTAGACTAACCTGTGAATGAAGTGCAAGAGGAAACAAAAACAATACAAGATCAACAATTTATTGGAACAAAACACAAAATGAGGTTATTAGTAACTGTATGTATGACCTCCAAGTGGTAAGCGCGTGATCAGCGGGCGCTTATAAATGCAAGCCCTACTAGGTATGCATAAATTAAAAAAGCTGTTGAAGGCATATTGATTTCAACCCCTTATATGTTCTCCTTTTCTTTGGCGTTTCTTCAACAAAGAAAAGTCAGATCAATAGACTGCTTCTTCTCATCCCTAAAGACTGACATTAGAGGTGGCAGTTATATTTGTGTTATTGTCAAATGTACACCAATATTGCGGCTGTGACTTCAGGTAATCGATTTATTCAGTCTAAAAGGTGCGGAATCATGTTCACAACTAAGTCATTGCTTCACGTAGGCAGCGCCGGATCCCGATATAAGCACATTTATCAAAACCGGTTAGTGAGGTATTCTGAAGGTTTAGTACTTTTAGGTAAAAGGCCTGGGTCGAGGGCCAAAAATCGTTTTATTTTATGTTGTCGTTTTTCACTCGATCCTTACCAAATTAAATTTGAAATCGACGCATAACTTTATGATCTTTAGTTTTTAGGATGAAGAGGCGGTCACGTAACCTTGATCCTCAATTGCTCACGAAACCATAAAAAAATAGAAATAAAAAGGGCAATGGTTATCATCTGTACCTAAAACGTTATGTTGTATTTCCATATATTCTTCATAATAAAAGGTATAAGGATACGTCTAAACACCTGGACTATCTTTGCTTATTTAGGGTAATTGTTTGATTGAACAAGCAGTTTATGTGTCCTATATTTTGCATAATATCATCTAAACGAGCAATTGCAGGTCAGGTGATAGGGCAGAGTCACCTACGTCTTCTGTGGAGAAGTTTAAATACACCATAACGTAAGTTTTATGAGCAAACGATAACCCTCTGCTCATTTTAATTCAAAATTTTGGGGCTCGTGGAAGTGAGGTCCAAGGTCACTTGACCAACTCATCTAAAAATAATTTTGCTCTAAAAACTCAAACTCAAACTCAAAATATATGAAAAGTTATAGTTTAATGCACTTTATGTCATTCCCATTAGCATGCAGGGTCTGTTAATTTGAACCTTGGTTTATCAAACCAAGTGGTTGGTACATGCTCGTCTCATTATCATCACGCGGGACTCCTGTACGAAGAGGTTCGTACACTGGTATTCTGCTGTCATTATCATTACGCGGGAGTCCCGTACGAGGAGGTTCGTACACTGGTATTGTGCTGTCATTATCATCGCGTGGGACTCCTGTACGAAGAGGTTCGTACACTGGTTTTGTGCTGTCACTATTATTACGCGGGACTCCCGTACGAGGATGTTCGTACACTGGTATTGTGCTGTCACTATCATTACGCGGGACTCCCGTACGAGGAGGTTCGTACACTGGTATTGTACTGCCACTATCATTACGCAGGACTCCCGTACGAAGAGGTTCGTACACTGGTAGTGTGCTGTCACTATCATTACGCGGGATTCCCGTACGAGGAGGTTCGTACACTGGTATTGTGGTGTCACTATCATTACGCGGGACTCCCGTACGAGGAGGTTCGTACACTGGTATTGTACTGCCACTATCATTACGCAGGACTCCCGTACGAGGAGGTTTGTACACTGGTATTGTGCTGCCACTATCATTACGCGGAACTCCTGTACGAAGAGGTTCGTACACTGGTATTGTGCTGTCACTATCATTACGCGGGACTCCTGTACGAAGAGGTTCGTACACTGGTCTTTTGTGGTCCTGTGAAGTGTTAATAGGCAACAATTCCTGATAATGACTTGGTCCATTAGACGTACAGGGTATCTCATTGACAATGGTCTTGACATGAATTTGATCACCATGTGGTTGTTGCAATTCGACAGAATCGTGTTCAAAAGTCGAACTTAATGCTGGACTAGATCCCGATTTCATAGCGGACGATGATGCGCTCCTTAATTCGATTTCATTCTAAAAAATAATAACATAATTGCAAATTAAAGAAAATTAAATCGAAAAACAAAGTTATTGATACCAAAATTTCAGGAAGTTGCATTTACACCATTGAGCTTCGTTTCTTTAACGCTTTAGCCAATATTTAGGGATCGATCACCGTGTATCAGCAGCAAACTATAACTTATAAAATAAATATTAATTATTATTGTTTTTGTATCGTAAGTGACTAAGTTTTGAATTTAATTTTTTTCTAGCCCATCATAACAAAATTTGATTTAAACGACCAAAATGTAATAATGAAAGCTTGTTTTTCAAACAAACGTAACGAACAGAAGAACATTATATGATGAATTCGAAAATAAAAACATACTCAAAACCATTGATAGAATGCTAAATTTAAAAAATACGGTATAAGTCTGTACTTTTTTTTTCTTGGTTGCATGAACATCTACCTACTTCGTATGTTTCATCATCCACTTCTTGCTGATTAGTTGTCCTACAATAATATGAGATAAAATAAATAAATAAATATAACGTGATAACGGTAACGCATAGAAAATTATTATTTGAATAAGTAGTTGTAGCAGCAAGAGAACTTAGTGAAATGTTATCATATTAATTGTCTGCAAATAGAAAACCTACGAATTCGAAATAAGTGAAAAAAATACTTACGTTTCCTCACTTGTGTTTCTTCCGTTTTCATCTTGTTCAGGGGCCGAACTTAATGTTGGACTAGATCCCGATTTTATAGCCGACAATGATGTGTTACTTAATTCGATTGCGTTCTAAAAAATAATTTCAAAATTAAAGAAAATTAAAGAAAGAAAAAAGTCATTGATAACTAAATTTCAGGAAGTTGCATTTAAACCATTGAATTTGGTTTCTTCAGTGCTTTAGGCAATATTCAGTGATCGATTATCGTGTATCAGCAGCAAAATATAACTTATAAATTATACATTTACGGTTTGAAGCACGATGTGTTAAAAACATTTTTGACGTTTCGTCGTCTACGCTGTGGTAGTCTTCATTAGAATGAGGTATGATAATAGGTGCAGAGTTTTTATAGTTGTTTAGTTGTTTTGAAACATCCAAAATGTTTTTAACACATCGTGCTTCAAAACTTAAAAAACCTTATGTATAATCTATATAAAAACACGAAAGCCTCAAGACTATAACTTTATAAAATTAATATGATTTTTGTTTTTGTATTGCAAGTGAATGAGCTTTTGAATGTAATTTTTTTCTAGACCATAATAAAAACATTTTATTTAAAAGACTCACCATGGCCAAATATAATGAAAGCCTGCTTTTGAAACAGACGTGACGAAAAGCCAAGAACGCGATGAATTCGAAAATAAAAACATACCCACACCCATTTATAGAATGCTAAATAATAAAAAGTTTGGTATATTCCTGTATCGTTTTTTAGTTGCATGAAGATCTACCTACTTCGTATGATTGACCATCCACTTCTTGCTGATTAGTTGTCCTTCAATAATATGAGATAAAAACAATTACATAAAACGTGATAACGGTAACGCGTTGTTAAACAATTGGGAATTGTAGCAGCAAGAAAACCTAGCGAAAGGATATCATATTAATTGTCTGGAAATAGGAAACCTACGAATTCGAAATAATAAGGATAAAAATACTTACGTTTCCTCACTTGTGTTTCTTCCGTTTTCCACTAAGAAATAATTAAGCCATAAGTCATGAGTTAAATCAGTTATGTTATTAATATGTGTTAGTAGTTTATATATCGATGTGCTGTAACAATTAGGAAAGTAGCTGGAAGTAAGGCCGGGGCTTTCGAATAAAAGTCAAACACTTATTTCAATAAAGTTAGTCATCAAAAACCTAGAAAGCGGAGATCACTGAGCATCATGGGAAACTTTTCATATCAAAAAAGCATATATATACAAAGCTTTCTTAATACAAACTGCAGCTCGATGATGCTCAGAAGAGGTGAGACTGTAACCGGTAAAAGATTCGCAAGTCCATGAACATGAGCGGTTGAACGAGTAAAATGAATCTACCCATGATCCTTGTCGGCCTCAGCTTTATAGCTTTTCAGGTGACTAACTTTATTGAAATAAGTGTATATTTTAGTTCGTCGTAAATCATAGTTTTTATATGTACCACTAGTCTTGAATTTGAATACACCTAATTGAAAAAAACGTGGCCGGGTTCAAAAGTGGTTATATATCATCAAAGCTAAGACCGAAGGGGAGCATGGGAAGACAAACAATTATGCTAATTTCATGCGTATTGCAGTTTTCCCTTCCTGTGCACATTTTATGCATCATGGCTTTGGTATGTTGTCAATCTAGGTCGGCTGACTTTGCTCTACTGTGCATTTTTACATGTCTATATGCAAATATAATACACATTTAGGAGTACCCATAATCCTTTTCTGTCTTAGCTTCCATAATATGACCATCTCGAACCCGACTACGTTTTTTCAATTAGGTGTAAATCGTAGCGTTTACACATACCATTGGCATTGGTCTTTTTCCACGTGTATAGAAAATGTAGTACGTTAAGAACCAGCAAAACAACAAATATCGGAGCTACGACACCAACACCGATAAGAACTTTGAATAAAAATATATGTTGAACTAAAATATACATATATCCTTCAGATTTTATACTGACAGGCGAAATATCCCATTATTTATTATATACTTTTGATATACTTGTATAATTTATATCAAAAGGGTCGAAACTTATGCATATTGCAACATATATATATATATACACACACACTTGATTGCAAAAAGGTTGTAGAGTGCATTTAGTAAAAGCGTGAAACTTTACAAATACTAAATTGTACTATTTTGTACAAATTAGTAATTAGTAAATTTAGTGTGCACGTGCAATCACTGAATCGCGATTGTGCGAATAATCAAGTCAAACGCAGTCGAGCGCGTTTTAGAAACGCTTGTATACAAAAAGCAACAAAACGACTAGGTATGATTACTTTTGTAATCAAATCAAGTCAAACGCAGTCGAGCGCGTTTTAGAAACGCTTGTGTACAAAATGCAACAAAACGACTAGGTATGATTACTTTTGTAATCAAATCAAGTCAAACGCAGTCAAGCACGTTTTAGAAACGCTTGTGTACAAAATGCAACAAAACGACAACGTATGATTACTTTTGTGATACTGAATGCCGTGTATATTCATTGACGTTTACAGCCAGCCAGAGTATTTGTAAGTTGAGCAAGCTACAATAGAGTAAGTAGCACTTATTCTTCTAGTGTGCCAAACCATTTCGCTTGCGGTTATTTTAGCTTTAGATGTATCTCGTGCCTTGATTTTGCAGCAGCGCGAAGGAATAAAAATTTTAAAACCTTTTAACTTGCGTATGGTGGATATTTTAGCTTGAAATGTGTCTTGTGTCTTGATTTTGCAGGAATTGATAAAAGCGTTCAAACCATTATACTTGTGTATTGTTAATATTTTTTTATTCTACGCACGTGTCCATTTGCTCTTCAAGCTTCAACTAATTTTTAACAAAATAGTACTATTTAGCAATTAGCGTTTCACGCTTTTATCAAAAGCACTCTAATTTACATTTTTACCTATATCTAATGAGTTTCAAGATATCATATGAGATGCAGAATGTAAAAAAAGTGACTTATTTATCTTCTATTGTATCAGACACATGATTAAGTATTGCACAAAGTCCACTTAAAATGCTTTCAACACAAATTGTAATGACTAAGCAATCGTATTTAAGCATGTTTACGTTCTGCATAATATAATATTGCATTTTGGGTGTGTTCTTTGCACAATTCTATCATTAAGAGTGAAATCCAGTTTAGAATCTTCAATATTTCATTGCTTACATTTTGAGTGTTTTCCACTTGTGTCTATATAGCTGGTTATAGTGTTACCTTTATAACCTATAAACAAAGGGAAACTTTTGTTAGTGAAGCCCATTATAACGAAGCTATTCAATTATGTAGTCAAGCTATTCAAGGATCTAATCTAGATATATAGTATGAATTCGTAATGAGCAGGGATATATGGGATATAAAGCCGTACGAACAACAAAGAAAACCGTATCAAGTAAAATAAAATAATGACAATAACAACGAACTTATTGAACGGGAGTAGGGTGGAGGGTGGGGCACAAGTTTGTAAGACACGAGCTACTGAGGCAAGATGAAGTGAAGTTAAATCATGATTATTTCCACGTACCACTTGTGTTCGTGTCAGTTGTCGGTTTAGTCAGAGGTATGGATATTGTCTTCGCCATCACATCATTGTTAACACTTTCTCCGTATTTATTCCATGCAGTCACTAGAAACGTACAGTTTTTTCCGTATTGAATACTTTTTGTAAATATATACTCCAGAACTGTTGAATCAATTATATATATAACTTTTGTCCATTTAAAGTCATCTTTCTCTTTCATGTAAATGGTATACATTATGATTTCTCCTCCATTGTCATCTGGTTTTGTCCATGTCAATCTGACAAATAATTCTACGGTATGGGTGATGCTTATTGTTAGTTGAGGAACACCTGGTTTGCCTAGATAAGAACATAGTAACGAAACAAAGCTTAGGTTTGTAATCTCTATTGTCTCTCGTTTGTTGGAAAGATTAAGAATTAGTTTAAATTAAGGTAAATTGTAAGGCTGGAAGGTGTAAATGAAATCGGTTGACTTTTTTAAATTGTTTCTTAGATTGAGAGATTTTCTAAGAAAAGCATGACAAAACATGTGCATATATCACAATTTAAAACAAATTACCTTGTTTCTTGGTAGAGATGACCTTCAATGATTCTTTGCCATATCCATCAACGTTTCGAGCATACACTTTGACCGTGTACTGTGTATTCGCTTTCAGTCCTGTTATAACAGTATGAGTATTCACTGTAATCACTGGTGGTCTGGTACTGACTTCAACCTTGAAGCCAGTGACAGGACTTCCACCGTTATCAGCAGGTCTGGTCCATCTGACAGTTATGGATGATGCTTCTACATCGTCTATTGTTATGGTTACAGGACCTGGGGGAACTATATCAAATCAATTGAAATGTCAAAAAAAACCTTTACTAGATTACCTGACTAAATCTTAGAATATGTAATTAAATGTAATTAATTCCTGTGGCATACCTGTAACGATGAGTTGTACTTTACTAACTATAGATGATCCTGCTGACAACACCAAAGTACATGCATATACACCATTATCAGCAGTAGTGACATTAGAGATGACCAGAGTAGCAGTGGACTCTTTACTGATTCGAACAGTAGGAATTAATAACCTGGTAGGACATTGGCTGTAATCGATAGCCCATTGCCATCCATTTGTACCATTTTCACTACCAATAACTGATCGTCTGTTCTGAGAATCGTAAAACCTCCATTCTGGTGAATTCAGACCAAACTCTACGCTCCTGTTGTCAACGGTGTAATCCCACACGAACCTGGCAGATTGTCCTGTCTGTACGTACAGCACACTGGGAGGATGGTGAGTGAAACGTACTGCGGTTTCTGAACCATGTAAAAGGAAGGAAATTGTAACGGTTGTTTTAATTCTTTTGAAGCTTCATTTTTTGATGACGAAAAAATATTTTCTTAATTAAAGTATACTTGTCAAACCTAATACATAAATAGCCATTACAAATCCGGTATTAGTAAGATCATTGTGTGCACCTATATCAGTAAAAAATAAAGATCATTGTGAAATCGTGTGAATACAACCAATCACAGACGAGGGAGGCTTTCGAGGTTGTTTCATGGACTATAAAAAACAAAGAAGGATTATATACACTCATTTGAAAAATCGTTGCCGGGGCACATGGCCATGGGAAGTACGTTAATTAGATGCATGTTTTGACTGGCGACCCGTCGCATCATCCACTGTTTTTAATACGCGTTTGGCATTCTAAACCGACTGCATGGATGGCGCAAATGAATAAATTATAATTATGTCATTTAGCGTGTGCCATTTCGGTCTCAGCTTTTATGTTAATGGTTTCTGAACACGACAGCTATTCTTCAATTGAGTGTACATAAGAAGAGAAACCGCGCAAATAACTGCAAATATTTTGGTCGCTTAGTCTCGGTGAGCATTATTGTTCATGTTTTGCATTTACATTGCATAATCTAACTCGTAGTTCTGCCAATTGAACGATGAAAGCATCAAGTACTTTGAATAATAAATCTGCGTCAGTTTTATTGTTAAAATCAAATACCTTATAGATTTTTTATAGTTTATAAAAGGTGATTACGCATATCGAACATACAACTTGTTTTTACCATTGTCCTGAAGAAGAAGAGAAATAATTAACTTACCCACACGAGGAAGTAAAAGCAAAATCCAGATTATAATAACTACTGAGAGCGAAATGTTTTGATTTTTGATGAAAGTCATCTATGAATGGGTCGTCACTGTACTATATGGATGAAGATCTTGTAGTGATAATATATTTCATGTATAAAGAACGACCAGAAGGCCTACACACTAGCAGACCATGTTTTGACTCTTAACATTTGCTCATTGTCAAATGAATAATTGTTTGTGGTTCATCGAAGGTTGACCTTGTGTTTACGCTCAATCAATCAATAAACTTTATTTAAAGAGGGTAAAACACGTAACAGTACTAAAAACTGACAAACCTGTGGCCCTCTATAAAAGAAAAATCAATATCTAACACACACACACTCTCTCTCTCTCTCTCACACTCTTACTCTAACTCACTCTCTATATATTAAATATTTATTTACATATATATGTATAAAAGTATATGAATATGTTAATAGAATCTTAAAAATTGAAACCTAATAAAATTGAAACCTAATAGAATAGACCAAATGCAAAACCCACACCAATACAGGGCTCAACCCGTGAACAAACCGATCCGGCGCGATCTGTGACTTTAGCGCCAGATCCTCCGTCCACAAGCCAAGCCCCACACCACTGTGAGTTTCGCTCTTGGTCTATACTAATCGTTAATTAGTTAATTAGAATAATTATGAATGGAAGATTAGGTCTGTTTTCTGTTTCTTCATTAAACTGTTAAAAAGGCTCTTCTTAAAGGATTTAAAACTACTGGATTCCTTTAAACTCTTATGGAGACAATTCCAATCCTGAATTGACCTTACAGAAAAAGTACGACCGCCTTCGGTCGTTTTCTTGTAAAATGGGCAATTAAGATTAAGTTTACTAAATCTAGTATTTCGATTATGAACGTCGGAATTGATTCTTAGAGTTTCATTAAGATATGGCGGCGTAAGGCCATTTACCCTTTTAAAAATTAATGCAAGACGATTTATATAAGAGTCAGCAAAAAATGGTATCCAGTTTAAAGAATTAAATATAGTTATTGAGCTACTATAGCAATCAGAACTAGTAATTATTCTAGCTGCCCTTTTTTGCAATTTAAAAACCCTACTTTCAAACCCCTGATGCTCGTACGCCCATACAGACGAACCATATAACATTACTGGCTTAATTACTGTATTGTAGTAAAGTTCCCTTTGATAACGTTTCAAATAGGGGCTAACTTGCCTTAGTAATCCAATACGCTTTGTTAGCTTTTTGCAAAGGTTTTCTTGAATATGGTTGCTAAAGTCTAGGTTATCATCCAACTCAATGCCAAGCAGCTTGTGGTGCTGGACCTGTTCGATGGCCTTGTTGTTTAGGTTAATGTTTAGAGTTTCATTAATTCCATCGCGTTTACGCAATCTTTTACCAACGATCAACATGGCTTTGGTCTTGTCTTCATTAATTACCATCTTGTTAGCTTGTGTCCACATTTCAATGTTATGAAGATCATTGTGCAATGACGAACTAATATGATTGGGCTTGTCCCATTTAGAGCTTGCAGAAAGTGTAGCATCGTCAACATATATATCTAAAGTGAAAGTTCCGAGGCTCAGTGGTAAATCATTCACAAATAATAATAGGAACAGGATCGGACCCAGATTTGATCCCTGAGGAATTCCATCTGTTATCGGCACGACTGAAGAAGAAATGTCAGATAGTTGGACATATTGTTTTCGGGTTGATAGATATGATCTGAACCAATTAACTGTGAGGTCTGTAGCACCATACAAACTTAGTTTGCGTAACAATATGTCATGATTGATCACATCAAACGCTTTTTTAAAGTCAATGAAAACGAGGCCAGACAATTGATCATTATCCATATTAAACAAAAGTTTGTCTGTTAGTTTAATTAGTGCGGTTTCGGTTGAATGATATTTGCGAAAAGCTGACTGATTGGTATAAATAAGATTATTGTTTTGAAGGTAATTGAGCAGAGAGTTTCCAACATGTTTTTCTAATATCTTAGAAAATGTACACAAGACGGAAATTGGACGATAGTTCTTTTTATCATCTCGAGGACCATCCTTGTGAATAGGAGTTACACGGGCAATTTTCCATGTTGATGGGAAGACTGCTGAAGAAATTGAAAGGTTTAACAACTTGTGAAGTGGAAATGCAAGGACTGGAGCCACTGTTTTAAGAACACGGGCACTTATTCCATCAGGACCAGTTGCAATATTAGTTGGTATCTTGTTGATAATTTCTGCGGTCTCATTTTCCGTTAGTAGAGGGATTTTGAAGATAGATTCAGCATCAATACGTGATCTAATAAAGTTCTGCAGTTTTTCATCATTACAACCGCCATTATTTACTTCATTGCTGATATTCAGTTGAGAGGTGATGTTAACAAAATAATTGTTTAATGAGTCAGCGATCTGGGTTGGTTCGGATGCGATGCCATTGTCAGTTTTCAATGCACTAATCCTTGTTGCACTTTCGGGTTTCCCACTGAGGGTACGTAAAGCACGCCAAATACCTTTAGAATTTCCTTTGTTCCGTTCGATTGATTCACTGAAGTACAGGCGTTTTGACTTTTTAATAAAATTTACAGTTTTACACCGAGCTCGTTTGAATTTGTACCAGTCATCAGAAGAATTAGACTTCCTTGCTCTTTTTAGCAGTGAATCTCTCTCTCTGATTGCTTGACCAATTTATTTGTTGAACCAAGGAGGCTGAACTTGCCTCTTCACGCGTTTCTCTCTGATGGGAACGTGTTGCTCTAGAACACTATTTAGTAGCGTCTCGTAAGTGTGTAGAATATCATCTATATCATCAAAGACAAAGCCAGCATCCCAAGGGACAAGAGAGAGGTCGGATAATAAATCATCAATATTCCAAGTTTTCATATTCCGATATTTTACTGTTATGTAATCCGAGTTCGGCGTTTCTGCATATTGGCGGGTGTATTTTCGCCGAACGAAAACAGGTAAATGGTCGGCTAGGCCAATAGCGGGTATTTTGACATCAGTAATAAATTCAGGATTTGTTGTGTAGAAATGATCAAGGCATGTTTTGCTGACTGGGCGCGTAACAGAATGAACCAGTTGGGTGAGATTCATTGTTTTTAAGGCCTTACTAAGCGTATGTTTTTTATAACTTGGTTGAAGAAAATCAATGTTAAAATCACCCAAAATGTGAGTCTCCTTGTTTTTAATATAAGCTGTTTCAATGTTTGCTTCTAAACAACGGTCGAAAGCAGCGTTTGACGAGGGTGGTCTGTAAACAGTTCCAATTAACAACGAGCGCCTCGACTTATAGGGACAAACATTAAGCCAGAGAATTTCAATATCACTCTCTTCAAGTTCAGCCGCGCGGCTTACCTTCAGGTTATTGTTAACATAAGCCAAGATTCCACCACCATTTGTTTTACCAGCTCTATCTTTACGATGCATTTGATAGCCTGGGATTGCGTACACTGAGTCAGTTTTTTGGGGTTTCAGAAATGTTTCAACCAAAAATAAGATGTCTATTTGTTGGGAGCTCAGCAATACTTTAATTTCCTGGAATTTAGAGTCACTGAGTCGGTTAACATTCCATGCACCGATTGTCAAGCACTTCGTAGAAGAGTTCTCGTCAAAAATAGGTTGCGTAGAAAAATAATATTTTCGCAGTATAGGACCAGGGTTTATTGCTACATCTCCACACAAAATTAATCGATTTAGGTTGAAACTAACAGTTGAATTCGGATTCTTGATGTGAAGTAGCCTTTACCACGTGCATGAAGACGTCCATGGCAGACTGACAGGACTAACTTCCAAGGTCCAAGGTAGACCATTTCCGATTCGAAACGTGCTCGTTCTTCAATACTAGACGAGAAATCCTTCGAAGAGATCTTGGGGCAGTTGTTGAACCCATATTTAGTTGTGTTGAATATCGGTACTGCGATTGTATATGAAAGTAATTATAAGTAAGTGTATATGTAAGCTGGTTCATATTTTACGCGACTTGAAGTTTTGAAAGGCCCAGAGATCCACGAGGCGTAGCCGAAGGATCCACATACTACTTTGACAATGTGATGGCGCATTTTCAGACACATAAAAAACTAATATGGCTATTTGTTTTTTACAATAACAAAACTATAAAAATTTCTTGTTTGTACTGATCAAAACAACCAAAGGGGAGAACGCGCCCTCGTTGACTTCAGCTTTATCTGTCTGTCCTGTTATTGACGATAAAAGATAACCAAGCAGCGCGCGAGAAAATTGCAAGCTATTGTAAAACTTTATTTCGATATGAAACAACAGTTTATAAGGGAAAGATATAAGATCAATAATTACATGTGTTGAGCATTGGTTTTGATAATGGGACAAGTTTAATATTGAAACGTGACACACTGAAACATACATTTGAACTTGTCGATAACTCCATATTTAAGAATTAGATCGAAAATAATAGCCATGCAATGATTTTTTAATGATTATCTGAAAATAAAAGGATAATCCTAATAGGAGTTTTAGACACTGTCAATATAATTTATCTATTATATAACGAAGATTCAAGGTTTCCAAACGCTTATCATTCATACCATAGTTAATATGTTAACTATGTTCATACGAAACTATTGCATGTACAAGTAGTTTTTAGCAAGACTATAGGTTTGGAGGGCTCGTATTTAGTCGCAATCTGATTGGCTGACAGTTATGATGAATTATTTGTTAAATGTTTGTTTAATTGTTTATTTGTCAGATAAAAAGATGATGACAAGTAAGAAAAAGTAATGTTTTCGGTATTCTACAAATCAATGTCTCTTTTACATTCCATCTTGGTCAGGTGAAAATGAGCAAATTTTCAAATGCTCCCACTATCTTTATGTGTTGCACACAAAGTTTCAGACAGAATGTCTGAACAAATTGCCTGATAAAATATTGGCATATTGAAACCTTAAATTTTTATAGTTCTCTGTTAACTTGTTAATACTTAACAAATAAGTATCAAGAAACAACACCTTTATTCAAGTTGTAATTAGAGGTAAAATGATTTGGTAGTTATTATTTATAATATGTAGCCAGTTAATATTGATTATGACCTGGATATTCTCAAATTTATATGGCCGACTCACTGCTTTTAGTCTGCAGAGATTGATAGACAGAGGTTTGGTTTCTAATGTTCAATGGTTCATATGGGTGTTGCTCATTATCATTATCCTTCACTCTGGGTTCCACTAATCCTGTACCAAGAGACTCGTACACTGGTMCACATGTCCCTTGATTAGACGTGTTTGGCATCAAATTGAGTCCTTGATAATTACTGGCATCATTAGACRAGYYTGCCTTGTTAGGAWTTAGTTTRTGGATGGTTTCATATTCTGATCCACTTTGAACAGGCTGTTGTGSACGAGATGCTGTATCCAATGATGCTGGATTATCTTCCAATTCAAGATCATTCTGAAAAATAATACAAATGGCTGTGATCTGAGGTTCTTTAAAGCTTCCAGCGCTAGCTCTTTGTAAAAAAGAGAAAATATCAAAAACAACGACAAAACTAAGAGGAAAACATGTTACGTGCCTCGTAGGTTTCTTCAGAAGCAACTTTCTTTGACCGAGGTTTTCTTAATATGAAAGAAAAAAWTAATATGATCACTACAWTTTTACTGTGCTGCACAGTATAAAAATGAATTCCTCTATTTAGACAATTTAAAAAAAGATATCCCTTCGTTATTACAGCARCTAAKAAGACTTGACCCTAACTAAAAATATATACACGTATAAACCATGTATGCCTCACAACAATGTTACCTCTTTTGGATTGGGCTTTGTTTTCTACCTATAAAGAAGGTGAAGAAAAAAGAAAAGAAAAAACAAATGACGAGAATAAAATGAGGAAACATGTAATACAAGAATTTGAGAAAAACGCCATTTTGTAATTAAATCCTGGTGAGTTCAGTACTATTTCCAACACACTAAACTGAGGAGCGCGCAGGTGCTATGGAATTTGCCAAAATTAGCTAAGGAAAGTGAACAAACAAACTTACTGCTCAGTTGTACTCTTCTTTTTAGATACACAAATTGTAGTAAGTTSAAACCAATAGAGAGAACTAGAATGGCAATAACGACTCCAAGGACTGTCGAACCTGTTGGAAAAGTGATCATTTGACATGGTACAAGTACAAATCCACGAAGCAGGAAAAAGGGACATTATTARTTGTTTCTTTGTTGTTGTTGTGGTTCTGTTGTTCAATTTTCATTTTATAGGGCACTGGCTGGCACTTATTTTTCTGCTTTTTTTTTACCTATGCGCTAGTTACTTTTTTATACTTACAAGTTTTTGATCCTTTTTCAATGCAGTACTTA
>NW_022258544.1:21150-32514 GCF_009602425.1 Actinia tenebrosa | reverse complement strand
TATTCTAGAATTATGTATATATGTACGAAAAAGATATTCCTACCTTTCTGAATTAGTTCGAACAGTCGTATGCTTTCCCCCAAATTACAACTGAATTTTTCTTTTAGTTAGACGTTCTTGTTTTCCTTATTCGTCTTCAGTTTTAACGACGGCAATTTAGAACTAATTCGAAGTTAATTCGTGCGATTCTTGTGATAATTGTTCTATTCCGTTCTGGATCATATGTGCAACCCCTTTTCGGTCCAATATATCTAAGCTTCACGTACATCTATAATCCCAAATAACGTCATACCTTTTTTAATACTGTAGATTGCTTATCARACGTCTAGGTTAGTTCCTTTGTGTTTCACTAAAATTTTCAAAATTAAAGTGAATCTGCCCAAGAAAATCCAAGTTAAAGTTTATGCAAATGAACACGATTCTGTATCTGATTTTCAGAACTCTTCACGGTCGTGATTTCTATTGTGTTTTCCTCATTAATTATCAGTGAGTTTGATAAATCATTTTAAAGAGTACTTCAATACTTTCAGAACAAGAAATGTTACCGAGCTGTCGACCTAAGTGATGAGGCGGGAGGGATACGTGCATTTTTGTTTTATTTTGATATGGATCCTTTTACAGTGGTATTACACCTTATTTGTGCCAACAGTTGTATCAATAACGTGTAATGTTCTTTCATCAACACCACAAGTAACATCATTAGTGGGGATCAACTTTCAATAACGACATTTGAATATGCGTATACATTCATGGTCACTAATGGACAATCAATAACGCGTTTGTATATTCATATGCGCAGGGGCGTAGCGAGCTGGGGGGGCACTGATCCAAAATATTTAAAAAAATACTCCTTCTCAATTAAAACAAATAAACGCTCAAACAAAAATTTAAGAAACAAACATTATTTTATTAACCATTCTTAAATCTTAACTCAAACGGTTTAAAATGCTAGTTCCATTCYTCTWYGTGGAGCAAACTGATTCATAACTGCATGTGGATCGAGATTATCACACAGATCTCTCTCCAATGAAATCATTGCTAGTGAAGATAGCCTTTTCTGTCCCATCGTTGAACGCAAGCAGTTCTCTATCAATTTCAATTTGGAAAATGATCTTTCTGCTGAGCATGAGGTAACTGCTATGGTAATAATTATATTGTATAAACGGAAGACTGTTGGGAATGTACGGTTATAGCCTTTGTCAAACATATGCTTAGCCACCTCTATCATCGATTTGCAGTCCTTAAAACTATGGTCATTCTCGTGTAGTTTTCTTTCGGATGCAACTGTGGCCAAAAATACATCGTATTCAGTCTTTGCCGCATGTTTGTCGATGTCGCGACTGTAAAACTCTGTTTTTCACACTTTCAGTCACAACATTAGTGTTTAAAAACAATTTTGGAGACAAGACCCAAACATGTTTCAACACTCCTTCCGTGTTCTTGTTAAATCTGTTATTTAGTTCCGAAACTAAATTTTCTAGGACGTCGAAATAGAACTCAGCTCTGTATTTCATCTCTACACTGCTAAAGTGATGCTGGTTAGCCGAGGATAAGCCGGCACCGCTATCTACACGCGACGAAAGTACTCGTTTTCTCTTAGATTGCTCATTGGGGACAGCAATGCCACTTTCTTCGCACTTTTTAACTGCTTGATCAAAGTACTCATGAAAAACATCCTCAGGTCTTTTCGTTTTTAAAACAGACTTAACACCTGATACAAGGTTAACGACAGAACTAAAGTCAATGTCAATAACTTGAAGGGTATCTCATAACGTTTTTGTGTATCCTAAAATGTCACATAAAACATCAATGCCTAGAATTGCTTCAAATGACTGAAAGTAGTTTAAGTAGCCTCTTGCCTCTGCTCCCGCTTTCCTATCCTCGTATCCTCGCTATCTCTTTTTTCAAAAATTTTGGGGGGGCACGTGACCCCCCCCCTCCCCCCTCGCTACGCTACTGCATATGCACGGAACGTATTTTCCTGTGCACGCAATTAAACTTCAGTAACACGAATTGACAAACAATTGCATTTATGGACAATCATTTACCTAAAAGTGAAAATTCATTAGTGCTATTAGCATAACCATTGACAATCTATTACGCGTTTGGACAATCATGAGCATCAATGTAGCATTCTTTAACGTGGTTCGACAAACATTTGCATAATTGCCGACCTTAATCCGAAAAAATTCCGAGAAGTTGACGAATACGATACAGAAATTTGTTCATTAACTGCATCTCAGTTCCGCGCCCAAGAAATAGCAGAAACTTTTTATTTCTGCAAGCAATGCATTTATCAACCAGATTCTGAAACTCGAAAATTTTCAACACTCCTCAATTCACTGAACTCTGAGCCATATCGGAATAAAAGCATTCGTGAAATGCTTGACAATTTTATTGACAAAAGCCCGGAAACAAAAAAAGAACTGTAAATTATACGATCTGAAAAAAATATATAACCTTTTGAAATTTTACTCTAAACGTGTATCTTATTTGATTTATTTATATTTTCTGTTTTATTTTACTTGCGAAAAATTATAACCAGGACCATACTTCCAGACATCGAATGCTGAACCTTCGTATGGACTTACGGCTACGCCGGAGATTTCGACCCCGACACCACTATCCCGGGAGGAATTACGCACTGATCAGGAAGCTCGGCCGAAGCCTAAGGGAGAGGTTAGTCGGCCCCTAGACCATGAATGATTAACCCCTTGCTATGGCCAGCATACCCAGTTTCTGAGATGTGTTTCTGATGACAAAACTCCCAATATCACTCTTTTCGATGTGGGATGCTTTTGGAAAACCTAGCCATACCTTTATCCAGTTTGACGCTCTTAGAAAAAGTTGCGAACTAATATACCATTCTTATACTCGCGCGGCCTTAGAGTTTGGAGAAAATGTATAAGTTGCATATTGTTCATATTTTTTGTTTTTTAAACTCGCGCATGTCGCAAACGCCTCGCCGCTGGCATGCATGTGAGGCAGTACGATTATTGAAAATGCAACGCCATTCTATCTTGCTCGGAAGATCAATGAGTTTTACGTGTGCATGTTAACGTTTGCCAATTCAAACCGAAAAAATCTGAAAAGTGCTCAAGAACTCAGCGTGAAAATTTCTTCAGTGGATCAGGCGTGCGTTGGACGGTCATTTCAGTTGGTGGCGAAATTCTGTTGCCTAACCTAACGAACGTTACATTATTTGGTAACAGGTATGAGTGATTTAATTCTTCTTAATTTCTCTAGATCTCAGAACTTTTATATAATGGTAAAAGTAAGTTTGAAAGTAACACACACACTGAATCAGTTCACTTCAAGACTTTTACCGGTTCAAAGTAAACCGAGCGGCCATTTTGAAATAGCACCAGGCCTACACACGAAAGTGGAATCTAATATGAAGCAAATAGTCACGTGACATGGACTACGACCTGTTAATATTATCACTTTGGTGTTTGCATAATTTTGCATAATGATAATAATAATAGTAATAATAATAATGATAATAATAATAATAATATATATGGCTCATATAGCGCTYATACAAGTCTGTTCTAAGCACTTAGTAACATAACGTTAAAGGAATAAATAAATAAGATAGATAATATGATTATAAAGAAAAAGCTAACTTAAATAAATGAGTCTTGAGTTTAGATTTAAATAAAGATGAACTGGAAATATCTCTAATTGAAGAAGGTAGAGAGTTCCAGAGGAGCGGAGCAGCAACTGAGAAAGAACGTAGATCATATGACTGGAGATTATAAGATTTTGAAGACAGCAACTAAATTAAAAATGAGGATGAACGAACGAACGAACGAACAAATGAAAAAAGGAATCATTATTTAAACATCAATGCCAAGTAAACATTAAATTTAAAACTTGTGTGTACAGATATAAAATTTAAATATAATGATTCGCAAAAACACGTAAATAAAATCATTTATAAAATTTAAGTTTACGAAATAAAATACATCATATTATAATGCATTTTAATTATGGCTTATTAATATTCATCTGATTTCAAACTTAATTTGCATCTTTCATGATCATTTCTTTATCGTTCCAACAAGCCAGTGACGTGCTGTCGACCCAATATGTTTTTGATGACAATGAGGATGATGGTGTGCTTGTTAGGGTACCGTGGTTGTTATTCCACAATCATAGGTAGGTACATAAGACTTATTCAAGGGCGGATCCAGCCAAAATTTTAGGGGGGGGGCTTATTGAGTTTCTTCCGTCAACACAACCGAAAACAATATAAAAAAGCATCGTTTTTTTCTGCTGAAGGGGGGGGGGCTTCAGCCACCCTTTGCCCCCCCTGGATTTGCCCTTGTTATTCCGATACTGTGTATCAGGTCTTGATTTATTACATTGATTCTCACTTTTATATCACGCAAGTACTAGTCTTCAAAAGCACGCGTGCCTATTAGACATTTCGAGGTTGAGAAAAGTACTGGGTCGAGCAGGCATTGCATTATCCCAAATTATGAGATCGTCATAATTCTTCCACACATCCCACATTGCACTGCAATGCCAATTTGAACCAGTGTTATGTGAGTCTTTCTTTTCATTACTAATAGTTCCCCCGAATGTCAAGAATGACACGAGATCTCTCATTGGCTACACAAATGGATCGATCGAAATCGGCTGTGACGTAAACGCATCTGATTGGTTCACTTGGACAAAAGACAGTGACGTACTTGGACGAGGAGAAAGAATTATGATGTCACGTGACGGAAGATTGATATTTAATACTCTTTACAAGAATGACTCCGGTGTATATACTTGTATTGCTGGACTAAACATGACGAGAGGAAAAAATATTACCTTACTGGTTGTCGGTAAGTTAGTTATTGTTAGTATATATATATATATATATWTTCCAATTTGGAATTAACAAATATTGAGACCAGTAATGATAAAAGGGTAAATTATACACCGTGAAAAGATGAAAGAACTCAGTACTGACGTTTCGGACGCTAGTCCTTCGTAGGAGTAAAAGAGAAAGAGGTGGTAGAAAGGAGTGTTTATATGATAGAATAAGACAAAAGAAACCAATGAGAACAGGGTAAGCAAGGAAACAAAAACAAACAATCAAAAGACAAAAGAAAGGGTTAGTTGAAAGTAAAGCGTTCATTAATCCCGTTGGGACTAAGAGAGTGCCCAATAGGTGAATAAGCCGCATTTCTTTGGTCTTGCGACAATCATTGTTGCCGTTAATCAAATTTTTTGTATAAACTACCTTTTTATCATTACTGTTTCATTAGAAACACTTACGCAGCTCAACTATTTTTTAGCTAGTTATATCTAAATATTGACACCATTTTGCTGTTAAAGCCATTAAGAACTTTAAGTATAATTTTAGACCTGAATATAGAGTTTCGCGCGCTGTGATTGGTCGAGCGAGCAGGGATTATGAGACGATATTCACTGCTCGAGTGGTGATAATGAGGTTTCCCAAAATTTGCCAAGGAGGAAGTAATACTAAGACGTTTTCTTTAAATCCTGAATTTCGTCTTCTCTGATATTTAAGTCCAAAATTACATTAAAACAATTATTAGTCACCTCAGTAAATATGGCGAAAACTTACCTCAAGGCTTGGAATATGTAGAGGTTATTTTACTGCATGCTAGTTGTGCATTACAGCCGGATAATTTTACGAGTGAAAGCGGCCTTATTTTTTCGAGCCCCCTAGGCGAATAATCATTAAAAAGAATTTTTTTTTAACTTACTCCGAAATATTTCCGAATCCTGGAACAAACCCGAACTAATTCTTGTCTTCATTTTTCATTGTTCTTCCATTCAGTCTTTCTCTTTCTCTAGCCTCCATTACTTTTTCAGAAAAGTCCACAGGGGATTGATTGGTTTCAAGGATTCTGAAGGCCTCTCCATTAAACCCCACACCCCTCTACTATTGAAGTATCTTGAATAACCTTCCTTTTCTCTTTTGTCTGGCAACTGGTCAATCCTTTTATGATATTTCTCTCAGATAAAACAAGGTTGCCAGTCGTAAAAGTCCTTGCTTCTTCAGTGAGTAAAAATAAAATTACCTGATAATATATACGATGATTATAATCATGGTGGTGGTGATAGTGATGGTGGTTGTGGTGGTGGATTGATGATGATGATGATGATGATGATGATGCATTGTGATATAAAGTGGTAATTATTATCATGGTAGTCCCATAAAGTGAGAATTGACTAATGATATAAATGAAGAACCAAACACCGATGTTGACCTCCACGTTGTGTTTAATCTTTACTGCAGTCTCAGCTTCCAGTTACCTCGTACACGCTGCCAGAATGGATGATTAGTGTTGCCTGTGTTGTAGTGATCGCTTTAGTTACAATCATCATTATCATCACCTATGTCAATATGTCCAGGCCAAAAAGGGGTAAGCTACTGTGTGAAATCAGTGAGAAAAAACATTACGCCATATAGAGCATGTGCATGTTATGTTATAGCCGCCATGTTTTGATGATAAAAAGCTTTCCTCATTAGCTTCTCTTGTTAGATCAACCAACATGGCGGTTGTTTCATTATTATATATTCATATCAAGGGAGTTTAAATCACATGCTTACAGTACACACTGTTTTGAGTTAAGGGTCAGTATTTTAATGAGGTTTTTGTTATTCTGGAAGATATTAGCAGCCACGCAAATGTCGAAATGTCAGATGTTACTGAAGAAACCATCGAAGTGGTTACTTTTAAGAAAAGTGCAGAGAAAAGCCACGATGAAGATTGCAAGATTTCAAATCATGGCAAAGTGCGGCAGAGGAAGTCCTCCTCCTCTCCCACTCAAGACTCATGCTCCATAGAAAACGAATGGCTACAAGAAAAAAGTGCGTCAAAAAAGAAAAGAGAAGAAAAGAAAAAAGAAAGTGAAGGGAAAGGATGGTTATGTACGGTGGAGTACGTTGAAGAAATCCCGGTGAAATTGCGGTTAAGCGAAGGCAATAAAACAGGTCAAAATGTGAAGATCAAATCTGAATACCGTCGAAGTGCTGAGAAAAGCTTTGCTGCATCAGATGTCCGTTCTTCACTAGAGAAGACGACGATGAAAGAAGATGTTAGGCGCGATGAGGAACAGTCAAATTGTGGACAGGAAAGACTATCTGGTTCGGGAAATGCACATGTAAAAAAGCAATTGAACAGCGCGTTTCTTCCGACAAAGTTCCCGCCAAAGAAACCCGAGGTGGCAGAGCCGATGAAGAAGATAGATTCCAAACCGGGACAAGCGCTTAGAAAGATCATCTCTGATCCATGCCTTATGAACAGGCCTCCTTTCCTTGCCGCTCACACCAGAATCAATAACATAGGACAAGACAGCGCGACGACCGCTCAGGGTCAAGGCTTAAGGAGAATAACATCCGAACCAATACGCATGGATGATACCATCTATAGTGCACCAATCATAAAAGGAAGCCTAAAACTCGATAAGAAGTCGTTAAAAGAACTAAAGTCGAAGATACAAAAATCTAAATCTCCTGCTGAAATTCATAGACACAAACTTGAATCAAAGAGAGAAAAAAATAGAGATAAAAAGCTTAGTCCGGCAACAATATCTTTTACCAATGAAATTTACGGAAGCATTGAAGAGCTACGAGCTCCCGAAAATGAACAACCAAAAACTACGGTTTTTGAGGAAACAGAAACGGAGCCCATCTATGAAGTAATACAAGAAAGAATAGAAAAGGATGTCGGAGAGGGTAAAAAATGTAAAAACAAAAAAGCAGGGATAAAAGAAGTAAAAGATAGTCTTCAAAATACAAAGGGAAATAGCAGTAGAACGAAGAATACCAAGAAAGGCTGTTCAAAAATATCGAAACAGGAATACGAACCAAGGAAGCTTGATTTTGCTCAAGGTTTATCAGATGATGGCGCACGGTTACGCCAGTTTTCCGTTTCTACAAAAGACGAAGAAAGCCATGAAGAACACGAGAAATGTTTTGAAAATTTGAGCTTTTCAATTCTGGAAGATTTGGAGAAGTTTGATGAAGATTTTGATGAGGAGCCCAATAAAGTCGTTGATGGGATCTATCAGGATGTCGAAGACGAGGTAGGGTATATGTTATGTATGCCAAATGTGGAATGACTTGATCGTTTGCTCGTTAATATTACTCGTCTTCTGTGTCTTGTTTTGTTTTGCCGTCAAAAGTTAATTTACACTCAATTCTATTCTCAGTCGTCCAAACTTACAGAAACACTCAACCAAACCACAGAGAGCCTATATGAGGAAATTCATTTCAGCAGTACAGTTTCGTGTCAAGATGAATACGAAGAACTTAACGAATTGTCGTAAAAAGCCGAGCTATGTACTATACTACTAGTCGCTTTGTTTTTGTCTTTGCCATTTGTAATGAATCATGTAAACTTTCTAAAAAAATATTTATTTTTGTTTCATTAAATTTATGTCTCGATTGATAACATCGATAAATCATTGAAAATAGAATATAATATAATGTATGAATATAAAGGAATGTTTTTCCTGATTAAATCTAGCTTTTCCTTGACGACTGTGCGCATGAACCGTGAGGAGGATTTTTTGACTGATGTCATAAGAAGCGGGGCCCATTACTAGGAGCATCCATCTCCCATACTGGGTCTGTGAGCCAGTATGTTCCAAGATCATACGTTTCAGAGACGAGGCTAAATTTTCTAAAATACTTCGCCGTCCCTGTTTTTGGAAAATATTCTGACGCACCGACCCACGACTGGGCATATATACAGTGCACTAAATCACGTAGAATAGTCACGTCCAATGAATGACCTTCTATTAATAAAGGTTATGTTATGTAAAGGTTATGTTATGTATGTACATATGTATATATATATATATACATATGTATGTACATATGTATGTACATATGTATGTACATATATATACATAGATATGTACATACATATATATATATATATACGAGGACGGGTAAGCCTATATATATATATACGAGGACGGGTAAGCCTAAGCACTAGTAACTCGATAAACTCTGAATCGTTCAGAAGATATATATTCTTCAAGTCAAAATTTTCAAAAAAATGACATTAGGAAGCCAAGAATCTCTCCAGGACGAGACTCCAGACACTGAGAATCTCATAATACACGAAGAGGTTTGTATTTAAGCTTTTAATATTCTGTTTTGAGTTGTATTTAAGCTTATTTTGATTTTTTTGAAGTCTGCTTTATTTGTATACGTGGGTATCTTGTGCTGTAGGATTTGCTTTCGTGCAAATATAAGCTATTTTTATCTAGGAATAAGGTTTTATTTGGTTCTTTTAACGTTGGAAATCTTTATAGTTTGTTGTTGGAGGTATTATTTTTGTGTTTTGCTTTAGTTTAGTGAATATTTAACTGGCTCTCTTGACCGACAATATCATTGTGCTAGGTCTTACATATAATTTGAATCGCTCTGTCATCAGAATATCTAAAATAATCAAATTTTATTCGTTTGAATGTTCAGATACATATGTATTTCCCATTTTTACTACTTCTTAAAAATGTTTTATCCAAAATAAGCGGTTTAAACAGACGAAGAATATTAGAGGCCATTTTGGAGAGGGGGGACTGGTGCGGCATATCGAATTCACGGAATCAACGGAATCTCTTTGAAACATATGGAAGTCAAACATCATTAAAATAAAGACAAATCAAATTAAAAGAAAAAGTTAAGAACTTCGTGCTCGGTCGTCCTCTAAGAAAAAAATTATATAAAACAACTCGATCGGAAACCCTATTATTAATATTATTATGATTTATCTACATAGAATGATTAACCAGGAAACAATGACATGTCAAAAACATAACTTTAGTCCAAATCATAGCTAACCTTGAAAGAATCTGTTCATGGATCCAGCAAAACATTGCACATTTTTCCATCGTTTTATGACAAGTTGGACGCCATTTTGTAAGCACAGGTAGCCCAATTTTCAAACACAGGAAGCCCAGTTTTTCTAAGGTTGACTTCGATTAGGCAGCTTTGTCTTTACCTTCGACCTCGTGGTGTGAACATGGAGACTTCTGTAATTTATTTCCAACATATTTCTTTATTTCTGCATTCCTATCTCTTCTTCTTTATGTCTATGGGCTTCCTGTGTTTGAAAATTGGGCTACCTGTGCTTACAAAATGGCGTCCAACTTGTCATAAAACGATGGAAAAATGTGCAATGTTTTGCTGGATCCATGAACAGATTCTTTCAAGGTTAGCTATGATTTGGACTAAAGTTATGTTTTTGACATGTCATTGTTTCCTGGTTAATCATTCTATGTAGATAAATCATAATAATATTAATAATAGGGTTTCCGATCGAGTTGTTTTATATAATTTTTTTCTTAGAGGACGACCGAGCACGAAGTTCTTAACTTTTTCTTTTAATTTGATTTGTCTTTATTTTAATGATGTTTGACTTCCATATGTTTCAAAGAGATTCCGTTGATTCCGTTGATTCCGTTGATTCCGTTGATTCCGTTGATTCCGTTGATTCCGTGAATTCGATGTGCCGGGACTGGTGTGTGTAAATTCTTCTTATCAAATTAACTCAAGGTAGTGCTTAAAAGTTTTGCAGACTTTTGTAGCAAATAGTTTCGGTATATATTCTTAGTTTAAATGACAGCCACATTTAAGTGTCTTATAAAAATTCACATTACCAAAATATAGTTTTTATTAATCAACTTAAAGAACTTTTTTTTTGTAACTTCAGAATACTGGCAATACGACAAACCAGAAGAAGAAATCTAAATGGAATCGGCTGAAAGGCATCCGAGTAATCATTGTATCATGTATAGTGTTTGCCATAGCAGTAACTGTAGCCCTTATAGTGGACATATACATTGGTGATCATCATACAGGGCATGCCGCAATAGCGACAGATGTCCAGAAATGCTCTGATATTGGTTTAGAACTTATGAAGAAGGGAGGTTCGGCAGTGGATGCGGCTGTAGGGGCACTGATATGTGTTGGCGTTATGAATCCTGAGAGCTCTGGACTTGGAGGGTATGTACATATTCTTCGTTTGCAAGTTACGTCATCGCTGCCATGTTGGTACCATTTAACAAAAGATTTCTCATTAGCATTCATTGTTTAGGTACCACAATGGCCGCCATATATTTGTCTTTTAGCTCTCTTGGGAATGCTTGCAAACCATGAATTGTAATATTGCTTCTAGATTTGTCACGATTTATGCTTGTGCTTCATTATTTTTGACCTTCAGCTATTTTCAACAAATCTGATATATAAAAAAAACCAAAATCAATGCTTTGTGTTGTTACATGATGGCAGCCATGATAGAGCGGTCATTAGAAAGTGGTCATAAAGTAAGGGGAAAGGGTGGAGGGACTGGTCATAAAGTCAATGGGAGCCCGGGGGGG
>NW_022258544.1:6263-21135 GCF_009602425.1 Actinia tenebrosa | reverse complement strand
GGGGGGGAAGGGGTAAAAACAGGATGTGGGTCACACCATTTTGAAATTCTTAAAAGGAGTGGACTGTCTATAAAACTACACATAGGGCTGGATCATTTTTCATTTCCTGCATGGGAACTTAGAGAGGGCATCATTTATCATTCTCGTTATTATACTCGGCCAGCAAAAGAAAGACCTCCATCAAATGCAGTTTTATCCCCACCCCTCCCACCTTTACTTTTTGAGCAGATAAATTAAGATACTGTAGTTCTGTTAGAATGGAAACTTATAAAAAGGACTTACTCTTTTCCAGAGGTGGATTTATGTTGATTGCTGCACCACACCATTCAGGCGAGGTGATAGACTTCCGTGAAGTTGCACCACAGTCGGCAACAGTGGATATGTTCAACAAGAGTGCTAACATGGCTCAACAGGTAAGGCAGCATAATTTACTGCGAGCAGCTGTTACTGAAACATCCTTTCCAGGGCACGAATTTAGCAAAAATTTCAAAGTAACTAGCAATTGAGCGCGACAAATAACAAACATTATTTGATACAGGTTCCAAAGCCTTCCTTTGATTTCTGGAAGTGCTCGTACTCAAAACTTAGCTAGTTAAATTTTTGTTACTCGCTAAATACAAAATTTCACTCTCATATGTGAGTTTGTGAGCATTAATTTGTGTCCTTCAGTTTCTTTATTTTCTTTTCATGTAACTCATACTTTGAAAAAAGTTACCTAAGTTTACCATGGTAGTTAATGTATATTGGGTCACAACTGCTATATTAGATACCACTGCTTTATTAGATGTGAATATTGTCAATGTCAGGGCTTGAAATAACAGCCAGTCATTGGACAATGTCTGGCCAGAACTGGGTCAAATCTTTGCCTTGCTGGTCATTTTGACCAGTAACAGAGAGCCAGTAATGAGGTTTGACTAAGCTTTGGCTGGTGATCATGACTTGCGATTGACCGGCCATTTTTTTACAGCCCATTTTTCAAGTTTCTGCCACATAACTGACTTCAGACAGTTGGAACCATTTGGTGTTTTGACTACTGCAAAATCAAACTTACCACTGGCAGAGTGCATTCTGATTGCTAGTGATAAATATTCCTTCGACTCAACAGCCATTTTCCCCTGGGAAAATATTTATCATTCATTATTGGGAAGCACTTGGACAGTGGTAAATTTGATTTCCGTAAGCGAAAATGTCAAACGGCTCCAAAAGTCTCGAGGAGAGATTTACATCGCAGAAACATGAAACATGCTCTAAGCCCTGAATGTGTTCTTTCCCTTGCCTCAAAAGAATTTGTCTCTGGTACTGCTCATAATCATATAAGTAATACTTTTTCATTAGGGAGGTCTTTCTGTAGCTGTACCAGGTGAACTTAGAGGAATGGAGTTGGCACACAAAAAATATGGAAAGTAAGAAATATGTTGCATAGAAAATACTTTGATACGATGGCTATCATAAAAAATATTAAGGGCCAAAAAAATACAGTTCGCTATCTCATAAGAAGATGGTAGCTTATGAGAGTAGTCATTAAAAGATATTCGACTGTAGTGCTCTTTAATAGAATGGAACAGAATGAAGAATACTATTCCAAATAGATTTGATATTAGAAAATATTATGCTCAAAGTAAAAAGGATTTGTACCTAATTCATAACACTTAAAGACAGAGATTAAACTTAGAGGCAAAGCTTTTTGCATTGTTGAAGACAAAGGATAATCAAAAATACAGAATAAAGGATCTTGGAATGAACTTAGTTGGTACAGTATTTATTAATAAGCTTTTTATGGACTATTTTATAATTGTATGATGATTTCTTTTAAAGGCTGAAATGGTCAGAGTTGATAGAACCTTCAATCAAGCTTGCAAGAGATGGCTATACTCTCTCTAATCACACAGGTAAGAATTATAAACTATGGGGTGAAGGGCATAACGCAGCCTAAAAGTGTGTAACAAAGCTTAAGAGGGAGAGGGAGAGGGAGAGGGAGAGGGAGAGGGATGGCTAAATGCTGTGCAGGGAGCACAAAACGGGAAAATAGAATGTATGGTATAGTAGGTGTGGGTTGGTATAGAACGAGACTATACAGGCACATTATTACTATGCCTACGGGATGTTGGAGTGACAACTGTAGATTATGCTTGCTGTTTTTATTTTCACAGCCAAAGTTCTTGGCATACCTCATGTACAGCGTAAAATAAAGAAGAGTAAACAAATGATGGATATGTTGATGCCAAATGGAGAATATTTAAAGGTAGATATTTCATCACACTACAGAGTTTTTATGATATCATTTATTAATTCGTTTGGTTGTGTATTTGTTCTTTTATTTGTATATTTATTCATTCAATCATTTGTGCTCTCATTTCTTTATTCTGTCATTCACTAATGACTTTTAAGGCTGAATGACTTCACTAATGAATTCACTTATTACTTAATTCATTCTTTATTAATGTTTGTTTGTCCTCCCATTCATTCATTCATTTACTCATTTATTTTTTCACTTGTCACTTGCTATGCTGTTAGGGTATAAATCGTTTATTCATTCATTCCTTATTCTCTTTGATTGATTTGTCGTTTTTTTCTTTCACTCTAACATTCATTTATTCATCCATCCATCCATCCATTTATTTATTTGATCATCAATTCATTCAATTATTCATTCATCCATTCATTCATCCATTCATTCATCCATTAAACATTCATCCATTCATTCCTTCATTCAACTTTACATACTTTTAATATTCCAGGAAGGAGATATAATAAGAAACCCCAAGCTGGCAGACACTTTAGCCATCATTGCCAAAGAAGGAGCCAAAGCCTTGTATGAAGGGAAAATAGCAGAAAGCATTGTCAAAGCGGTTAGTATTGATTATATATTAAATACAATTCTGTTATTGGGAAGC
Source organism: Actinia tenebrosa (assembly GCF_009602425.1). Next base: position 18,241 of record NW_022258544.1, on the reverse strand, counting down.
ATGGATGGCGTAGGGTTGAGAGCGCTTGCCTCTAACCAATGCGACCCGGGTTCAATTCTTGACCTTGTCATACATTATGTAGTAGAGTTGGTTTGTTGGTTCTCTCCTGTGCTTCGCAAAAATCAACTCCTAAATTCTAATTCATTCTAGAAAGGGCCTAGATTTACTCTGTGTAATTCTAGTTACCCTACCAAATTTTGTAGTTTTTTATTTAATTTTTTATATATTTTTAAATTAATATATGCAAATTCATGTACGATGTACAGTAGGAAGCATCAGGAAAAAAAACACTCTGATATTTTTTACAAGACTATTTTTCTCTATTCTCCGGTTTACTCATCCTGGGATTTTGTGGGACATTCACTTGCTTATCCAATTCATTCCCATTTGAAAAGAGTGTAAAATAATGTGCATAACATGAGTACAATATGTCACATGCTCTAATTGGCTGAATAATGTACAGTGTACATGTATGCAAAAAGATGTTTCACTGACAAGACACTACTGATAAAAACTAATAAAAAGAAAAAAGAAATTTTCAAAGTAAAAAAAAAAACTAAGTAAAAAAACTTTTTTTCAATAGGATTAGCTTTTATAAAAAGAAAAGTTAAGCATATGTTATTCATGAAAACTTTGATTTTTTAGGTTAAAGAAAGAAATGGAATTCTTTCACTTGCCGATCTGAAGAAATACACAGCTATACTTAAACCAGGATTAAACTCAACATATCAAGGTACGAGCAGCAGCATCAGGCACCCCTGGGGTCTCAGGTTTGATACCTGGCATCGGCATCACATTTGGGGGATTGAAGAAGGTGTAGTGGTAGTGTGCTAAACTTTCACCGCTGAGGTACTGGGTTTCATTCCTGGACTCTGCATCATGTGAGGGGATTGAAGATGGTGTAGTGGTAGTGTGCTAAACTTTCACACCTGAGGTACCAGGTTTTATTCCTGGACTCTGCATCACATGAGAGGATTGAAGATGGCGTAGTGGTAGTGTGCTAAACTTTCACATCTGAGGTACCAGGTTTGATTCCTGGACTCTGCATCATGTGAGGGGATTGAAGATAGTGTAGTGCACACTTACTTTCACCTCTGGCAATCTTGGACAAAACCTGTAGAGAAAATCACTAGTAAAGAAAATCAACATTTTTTTGCTTTTGTCATGAAGAATAATGTACATCCATCTTTCCCCAAAGCAATGTTGTAGGGAAAGAGGCTAATGACTCCTTTGCTTGACCAACCAACATTGCTTCAGGGGGGGAAGGGGGGTTTATTGATCAAAATATACAAAAGCTGGGGACGGTGAAAGTTTTTTTCGTTATTCTCTACCCTTTTGTCTAAGATTGGGGGTTTAGGTCTTGATTCCTGGACTTGGCATCATGTCATTTAGGAGTAGAGTTTACAGGTTATTGACCATTATTAATTTGTTTTTTTTAGGCTATCAGATTTTGACAGTACCTCTTCCAGCTAGTGGACCTGTGCTCATCTCTGCACTAAACATTTTAGAAAGGTTTAATCTTACTAAGAAGGACCAAGGAAAGAACACTACTTATCAGTATTTGATAGAGGTGAGAGACTGTTGGCGAATCTCATATCTGTCCATCTATGGATCTTTATCACAAGGCAGCCATGTTTATTCTCATGATGAGAAAAAAAAACCTTTGTTTCACCCGCATAATTTCCCCCCCTAGCACTTGAATGTGAGGCCACTCCTAGTCAAATCTAATGTTCAAACATGGTTGCCACATGAAAGAGGTTGCTATATCCATTCATTCATCCATTCATCAATCCATCCATCTGTTTATTCCTATCTCTCTTTTTCTCTTGCTATATCAATTCATCAATCAATCTATCTTTCTATCTGTTTTTCCATATATCAATCCATTCGCTCACGACATATCTTTATCCAGTCATCTCAGTGGTGGATCTAGGGGTGGGTTTTGGGGGTTGCAACCATCATAAGACCTACTTCCATTTGGGAACCCTGTGCTACTTTCACGCCAAATAAGTACCTCAACCAATGCTACAACCTCCCCTTTGAAAAAATCCTGGATCCGCCCCTGCATCTATCCATCTGTCGATCATGTGATCAATCTCTCCCTCCTCCCTTCTCTTGCTTCATGGATCAATCCCATTTATCCATCCATCCATTCACACCATCTAAAGTCCAAATAATTCAGCCCCCAAGTGCACAGTGCCGGTAGATGAACGTTTCTTCCTTTCCTTCCCCAGGCCTTTAAGTTTGCCTATGCACAAAGAACCCATCTTGGAGATCCTTCAGATCCTCATAATGCTGATGTACTTAAATTTGTTGATAAAATGACGAGGTATGTAAAGGTACACTAATAGTACTGGTTCGTTTCTATTCATGAATTACTTTATTTAAGATACTCCAGTTGCAGTGTTGACCTGGAGAGACTGCATGAATATTATTTGAATGATTAACATAGGTGTATCTAGGTTATGTGTTATAAAATGTTTAAACCAACCAGGTAATTCCAACATAAAAGAGGTCTCCAGCAACCTTTTTAGAAATAGGTATATATCAGACATTGTTCAAGCTGTTCTTCACCTTCATTTCAGCAAAAAGAATGCAGAGACAATCTACAGGAAGATATTTGCAAACAAGACATTCCCTCCATCTTATTACTCACCTGCTTCTGATGAGGTGAAGGACAACGGAACAGTGCACGTGTCTGTTGTGGGCCCTGATGGAGAAATAGTCTCTGTTACAAGGTATAGTGCAATATTAGAATCTTTATTTTTTGATGATACAGTCGCTCTTTTCATCAATCCATCTGTCCATCCCATCCATATATCTATCCATCTATCCCATCCATATATCTATCCCATTCATATATCTATCCAATCCATCCCATCCATATATCTATCCCATCCATATATCTATCCATCTATCCCATCCATATATCTATCCCATCCATATATCTATCCAATCCATCCCATCCATATATCTATCCCATCCATCCCATCCATATATCTATCCCATCCATCCCATCCATATATTTATCCCATCCATCCCATCCATATAATCATCCCATCCTCCCATCCATATATCTATCCCATTCATCCTATCCATATATCTATCCCATCCATATATCTATACCATCCATCCTATCCATATATCTATCCCATCCATCCCATCCATATATCTATACCATCCATCTGTCCATCCCATCCATATATCTATCCCATTCATTCCATCCATATATCTATCCTATCCATCCCATCCATCTACCCATTTATCCCTTCCATCTATCTTTCCCATAAATCCATCTGTTCATCCCATCCATCCATCCTTCCATCTGTCCTTTCATCCTATCCATCTATCCATCCATCCATTCATTTTCCCTTCCCCATACACTTGAGATTCAGAGTCTTAGAAGGGTCTATTTATTAACAATGTATTAGTATCTTATGGCACCAATCAGAGCTCACTTTATATCTTTGAAATCAGGTATATTACTGGTATTTTAAACCAGTCAAAACATTTATATTTTCTGTTTTTCAGTTCTGTGAATGGGTACTTCGGTTCGTATGTCATGACTGATACAGGAATCATCCTCAACAATGATATGGATGACTTTTCTTCTCCTGGCATTGATAATCAGTTTGGAATCCCCCCATCAAAGGTGTGGTTTTATCCCTTAACTACCCTATGAATGCCTTCAAGAGCCTTGCTCGCTTCTACAAAAAAGAAGCACTGGAGCGAGAGAACTCTCTGGAGACGGAATTTTTTCTTGTGTTTCTCTTTTTTTGTGGGTAAAGGTGATCGATGTCATGTGCCGATCTTTTGTTTTATCCTCTTGTGGTGAGCTGTTAATATCAATAGACATCATTACAGTAACAGAGCTCTTTTGCCCACTTGATGTACCATAATGCCTTGCGATCCAAGATGGCCGCCTTAGTATTCAAAGTAGTACTTCGTCAAAGTAGTCCATTGCGAATGCATTTTTTGGCCCTATATTGCGTAAAAGTGCACGATACCTGCGTTAGTGGGATTCCTTGAGTTAACAATTCTTGGTGCTGTGGCTGATTTGATGAATGATATGACGGGCATTGGATGATCTAAAGTCCCTTGTGTTGTGTGTTTTATTCGCAGGCAAATTTCATCAGGCCAGGCAAGAGGCCTCAGTCGTCAACTGTACCAGTCATAGTCAGACACAAGCAAGTAAGTAACAGTGAGTTATTCATTCATCCATTCATCCATCCATTCCACCTTCACTTCTCACTTTAATCTCAATTGGACTCTCTGTGATTTTTGTAGGTTCCTGCTCGAGTTAATAAAAATAATCTGAGAGTGGACCAAAAAAAATAAAAAAATTTACAACCACCACTCCCCATACGGGGCTCTTCCGTGAGGTTCCACACTCACTACCACTACATTCTATATTCACAACATACAACACTCAACTCACATGTTGAATTTTACGGAGGGATGAAACCGGAGAACCCGGAGAACCCGGAGAAAAACCCTCGTGGCAAGGGAGAGAACAACACATCAAACAAACTCAACTCACATAAGATCCATTCTGAGGCGGGACTCGAACCCGGACCACAGCGATGAGAGGCGAGCGGTAAACCACTATGCCACTCGTTGACAACAAAACTGATGTATGATTTTTCCATTTTTATTCCAGGACCCTTGTGCTTTTCGACTGGCTGTGGGTGGGTCTGGTGGCTCTCATATCCCAAGCGCTGTCATACAAACGTTAATTAATATATTATCATTCGATGACACACTCAAGGATGCTGTGGAAAGACCACGAGTACATCATCAGCTTATACCCAATGAAGTTGAAGCAGAAGGTGAGATTTTGATAGAGAAATTGGATGGATTATTAAAGTGAACGGGAAAGTGGGAATGGAAGAAATAAAAAAAAAGGAAAAATAGAGAAAGAAAAGGAAAGGGGAATCGAAAAGATGCCAAAATCAAGCGAAAGAAAAGTAAAAACGAGAGAAAATGAGAGAATGAATGGAAAAGCAGAAAAACACTAAGAAAGAAAAGAACAATATCATTGAAGTTAGGACAATTGAATGGAAAGCAAGAAAAAAAGAAAGAAAGCAAGCGAAAGTATGAAAGGAAGGAAGGAGGGAAGGAAGAAAAAACAGAAGGAAAGTAGGAAGGTAAGAAGGGAAAGGGAAAGGGGGAGGGGGGGGGGGAGAGAGAAAGAAAGAAAAGGAAAGAAAATAAAACGAGAAAGAAAAACGCTTTAAAATCTCCTTTAAGTTTGAATCATTTATTTTCTACTTTCAGGAGATAAATTTAAGTCTTGGAATCAAGAAGGTGTCCTTGAATATCTAAAACAAGTTGGTCATGTGGTCAACACGTTAGACAAATCTCGAAGTGATGTAAATGTAGCTCAAAATTACCACAACATACTACGAGCCCACAGTGACAGCCGAAGAGGAGGCAGCGGTAGTGCGATGTACTAATGAATTGCTGACTACAATTGGTATTATTGGGACCATCAGGCCCAAAACCTACTGCTTTAGTTATTAGCCAATCACATTCAGACTTGGAAAAGACCCCGCGAGTTTGTCATCACACTAACCAATCAGATTTCGCTATTCTCATTGTTGCACCAGAAAAATCAACTCGGAATCTTGGGCCTGCGTAGCGGCTCTTTGTTTGGGGATTTGGGGCGAACGAAGTAGGGATTGGGTCCCTTGCCTTAAACCCCCAAACAGGGTCGCTACACAGGCTATAGGATAGAATATGTAGATATTGGTATCAATTTTGGAATAGCTGAGAGTTTAAACATTTTTAAGTTTTAAAAACTTTCAAAGATAATGTTTTTCTTAACTTAGGCACTCTTAAACAAGCAAGTCATAATTAATCCTCTGCAATTTTTATAACCATGATATCTAACTAAATGTAATATATATTTATCCTAATTTAAAAGAATATTATAACACCAATGGTTATCCTGTGGCGCCTGTTGACGGGGAGGGTCTGAGACGATGTAATTTATCTTTGCCACAAGGAACCCGCCATAATATTTCAATGTTATATACCGATCTTTATTTAAAAAGCGTTACACTTACGTAAGTAAATTCTATATTCAAATAACACAGCTGTTTTTATATTCTGACAAACGCTAGAGGTACTGATTCTACACTTTTCTATAATGTTTTTTTAAATAGATATATGAGGGCGAGACATCCCTCATGTCCGATAGGTAATCCCTGGGGAGCGCGAATAGAGTACGCTAATTATTCGTTGGTTCGATTCCCGGACCAGCCATCACTTGTGAGTGGAGTTGCCTTTTCGTTCTYACATGTGCTCCAACATTTTCTCCGAGCTCTCCGGTTTTTTCCCTAAACAAAAACCAGCTTCAAATTTCAAAAATTTCATTGGACCATAGAGATAGACCTTATCAAAACCATTGGATAACTAGTGTGTTTTTAACATTCAAGGAAAGCTACTCCAGGGATCGGAGGATCGGCAGGGGAATGGAAAATAAGATTCCAGCACTTTGGATCGTGACGTATTTTCGGATCCGACAACTGTTGGCAAAAACCGCTAAAATCAAACAAAAATCTCCCAATAACCTCCACCCTCGCTCATTAAACAAAAGAACTTTAGAAAAAAACTCATTTTATCAAGAAAAAATAGAAAAAACTGTAGAACTGCCTTTCCTTTTTTTTTAATTGTGACGTAATCCCAACGAAAAACGACTTCCGGTTCCAAATAAAACTGATATATTAAATTTTGGATTTTAATTCAGTTGTTTGTGAATCAGAGCCGTTTTCTTTACGAGCTCAAACGACTGAAAGATTCCTTAATAAGTCCAGGTGAAGGAGGGAAATAGCCATCGTATCAATAAGATTCAATTTCAGAACGGTTGAAGTCAGTAAACAAGTGATAAAAGCCCTGACGACAACAAGGCTACGCAATTCTCTTGGTATTTTCGCTATTTCGGGTCACGTCCTATTCTTGCTGACAATTTTTTTTAGAGGATAGGTGCATTCCTAAAACTGGAAACGACTCTTTTTAGGGTCGCTGTTTTGTTAACAGACTGATCGGAGTACTTGTAACTAAAAGATAAATTTAATTTTCAGGCATGCAGTGACGTTACCCTGATCATGGTCTATATCTCAGGAGACGAGACCGGTTGAGGAGGATTTCCTGGAAGTAAAATCAGGATTTGAGGTCTGATCTGAAAGTATTAATATAGGTTGTGACCTATTTCCGGGACCAATCACACAAAAAATCGCTAAAATCTTTCCACAACTTATTCCCAGGATTTATTCACCTCCAACAATTAGATATGTAAACAGAATATCCTGCTATGAAGAAAAAACACAGAAAAATATCTGTAGAAGTAATTTTGGATTCTAAGAAAAGTTTTGCAGCCCTTTTCAACACAAAACCAACGACTGAGCCACATTGACACGTTAACGGCTAGTTTTTCAGTTTGAACTGTTGCCAAAACATGCCGCGTAGCTCGCGATAAAAGTTACAGGCGCATGATCGAGTTGAAAGTACTTTTACTTTTTCGTCAACTTTCGTCTCGCGTTTCACAAGGATTTAGCTTTGAAAATTTGAATTGCAAGGCCATTGCAAAGAAGTTAACTAACATTTTCACCGGATATAATATAAACTCAGTCGCTTCACTTGATTATAAATGTTGCTAGCGACGGGTTCTTTGTATTGTTCTATATATGAAACCTAGCGCTATATTTAGGTGACCTTCGTTGTTTGGGAACTACTTCATGTCTTCGTTTCATAAAGTCGCGTTGAAACCCCTGTTGAAACGGATGAACAAAGATCGAAATAATCTTACTTAGAAAAAAAGAGTCAAAAAAGGATTGATGACTGTTGTAGTATTTTTCTTCTTTTCAATAACACATAGGTTGCTGTTGAGATATCTAGTTTTGTTTTTAGTCAAAGCCAATTAATGACACAAACCTTGATTATTCCCGTTAAGATATATGCCCATAGTTCCTTTCGGTCGTGCAATCGCAAACCTGATCGCTTATATAAGGTGGGGAATAGGCAATTGGTCGCTAAAGGATTTCTTTTTTTTTTAGTAGAATCAGGAAGTGAGTGACAGTCAGTCAAGGTAAGCCTGTTTTATGAAAATAATTATAACTTTTTAAAATCGGAATTTTGTGTTGGGATTGACATTTCAGCGAAGGTTTTCTTACAAAATTCTGAAGTTATTTCCTTGAAACCGTCACAGTTTCGCTGATTTCAGCCACGGTTAACATTTGTCTGTTTATTTTTTCTGTTTACTAATATTCAGAATAAAATATTTTAGGTATTAAAAGAGTACATAAAGTTGTATGTTGACGACTTGGGTCAGTGAACTAGTAAAAATCAACTTATATCATGAATGCAAAAATGTATCTCGTTTCTCAGCTCCCTTTTATAATTGCTAGTCAATCCTAAAGTTCACTAGTCTCCCCCACAGCCGCTTTCAGTGTCGTCGCGCAAAGTTATTTCTAGATGTTTGTTTCATTACTATTTTTCTTGTTTGTCAGTTGAACATGTGCATGTAAACATGTCAATCCTCAGTAGTCAGAGCTCAAGGCGAAGCCAGACTAATAATTGACTTTAAATCATCTCTCTTTCACAATATCTATGTCAATGAATTTAACTTAGACTTGTTTGCTCCAGTTGGTCGTTATATATTAGTCTAGCATGTCGAGAAAACGAAGCCTTTTAGAAAGCTTACATGCAAGTTTATAAATTAATAAATTAAAAGATGTATCCTGACTGCAATCGGCATCTTTTCACTATATGCAAGGTCTTTTTTATTTTTGATATTTGATTTTTTTTTTTTTTTTTGGACAAATGATGTAAAAGCCTGTTCAACTTAAAAAGTCACTGGTATATTGGTTGTGTTTTAATTTTTTTCCTGTTATGTAGAAAACACTCAGGAAAGCAAACAGGGGGGAAAAAACACTCATTTTGCCTGTTTTTTACGAGTTCAACTTGATGAAAATTTCTCCATATTGAGCGAGTTTGATTTTGCTCACACTATTTTCTATCATTTCTGGGAATGCAGAAAACTCTAGTTAAAGAAACAGGAAAAACGTTCTTTGGTATTACGTCATTTGGCCCGTCTGTTTTCACAGAGTATAAGGTAAGAATTAAATTATTTACTTTATTTCCTGCTGCTCTTTTGCTGTTTCAGCGCGTTTTTCAATGCGACACGTTAAACCCTGCTAGTGAAAAAGTACATTCCGGTTAGGAGGGAATTTCCGCTCTTTACAATTTACTAAGCTCTAGCCTTTTAGAATGATAAACATCCTTGATTGAGAGTACTGTAATATTGGCACTTTTGATAAAAATTCGAAACGTTGGAAATATAATTAATTGCTGTGTTATCTATTGATTACATTTTCGAATCTAGAGGCAAATATTTTGAAGTTTGTAAGCAACGAAACATGTTACAGGCGAATGAATTTTTTCAAGAAACTTCTATAATAACTACATATAGAGACTCTAATATTTTTTCAATTATTGCTATCATATATTACCATAGTTTTTATCATCATTTAAGAAATGTAATAGCATTTGTTACTTCAAGAAATTTTGAACATTTTGAACAATTTTGAACATTTTGTAGATGCATGTTTATATAACTTAAAGTAGAGTTTAAGTTTCTGTGAAACCCAGGTACTCTGTCTGAATCGGCTTTGCGAGCACTAGCAGTAGCCACGGTTTGGGGCTCTGATGGGTCGGCTTGGACAGAGTGCGAGGGTTTCTATATATATATAATTATTTCTATATTTTAGGTTTGAAAATTCATTGTAAAGCGTTATAGAGTGTAATATATAACGCTATAGAAATTCATTGAATTATTATTATTATTTATTATCATTAAAGCACAACATGTTTGTTATGATATAAGTAAAAAGTTTGGGGCAAAATTTGAAATTTTGGACGAAGTGCAAACGCACCACTTTTAGTTCCTGTCAACTGGCTTTCGTGCCTTATTAACCAATCAAAAAGCTCTAAGAATCAGGCCTTCCAATCACAGTACAACGGGAGGAAAAACACGGGACATTTGATTTCTGTTATTTGCACTTGAAAACTTTTTTAAGCATCGTTTAAGTTAATGCGCTTGGGTGATTCAATATTATGACCAAATCGAGTCTACGAGTTTACCTATGCCTGACTGTGACAAGGAACTAATGTCTTATCAAATCCAATCAAAATGAATGATCACCATTCTGCGATGTTTAAACGAGAAATCTTTAAAAACAGGAAGAAAAGGAAAGAAAAACACCGGATGTCATTGAAAAGTTTATGAAACAGGAAAATCAACAAAGCTGAACTGAGCAGAAGCTACAATACCTCCGAAAGGAGGTCAAGTCATTTCTGTTCTTTTTTCTTATATTCTCTCTTTTGCTAAGGTTTTCTGATTAAATACAAAAAATTTTTGCCGAACAGGAATGCTATTAATGCATTATTTATATCGAACTTTTTATTCGTACATGCAAGACGCGAACTGATGGTGATCTAAGCGATCGATGCAAGCGTTAATCAGAAAAACCAAGATTCTCCTTGAATCCCGTGAGAGCACAATAACTTATGCTTATATCTTGCGATCTTCATGTTAAAGGTCTCTATCGACTTTATAAGTGCCCGATGCGAGCTCAATTGCAAAGATTTTGCAAAATTGTCAGTCACTAGACCAGCCGGTTAGTCCAGATGCAGGAATCCAAGCGTGCAATTTTGATTGGATGCCAAAGGCTGACGCATGATCCAAACTCTAGGCATAAGTCACTTTACCATAATCTGAATTTTCCCCTTTATTTGCGTTAAGTGCTTCAGCAGAATTTATTCACTACATCACAAAATATCGAATTTTTTTGATATTCAGGTTTCCTAACAAAAACTACTAACTGCATCCACCCCCTTAGAATGATATCATTGATCCGATAAGACATGTTTTATTTTTCTCAGAAGATGGCATTTGAATTTGCACCCCGTTACGATGTCTTTAGGATGATTTCAATGTCTGTGTTGACTGTTCAATCATGCGCGTCTTCATGACCTCTTGACGTCATGTCCATTTTAAAATTGATTGCCCCACTCGGCGCATCAGTCTTCCTTGCTACACTGATCCTTAACATGATCGACGTTTTTACTCTTAACATTATATTCTTTGGGAAACCTCCTCCGATTTACCAACGGCCTTGAAATTCTGGTAAGTGCGGGGTTATAGACTTTAATCAGTCAAGGGCATTGAGAAGGTTTTAGATGCACTGGCCGCAAGGATACTGCCAACTATAGGTAGTTTATGCTAGAGATTTTATGTCTCACTCGAAAGGACTGAATGTTCGACAAAAGTTTTTCTAGAGTTCTCAACTTTAGTGGGTTTCGGTTTGAGTTTGATCCAAGAAAAGGTTTCACACTTTCTTTAGCTTAGGAATAGATTCAATATAAAGAAGAAAACAACCCGCGCTGAGCTGGAAGTCTTGGGACACATTTTATATATGCATTACTAAATTGCGAGGTCAAACGACAAAAAGACAAAAAAGAAATCCTAAAAACGATAACCTTTGGATATAAAAGAGCTCAAAAACTACAGAAACGCTACAGAAGCCAAAGCAACAGTTTGTATCAAAAGATTTCTTATCATACCAAAAGAATATTTGTAGAAATAACAGCACGATCTCGACTGATCACATCAAAGTTTTTTCGGACTTCATGGAATGGCCACGTAGGACTTGGAATTTTAAGAGTGGATTTGATTTTTCAGACGATCTAGAGCTTGTTTTTGTGTGCACTTACGAATTACTGAAGAAAAGAATGGAAATCTGGCTCAAAAATAGACGAGCTAAACGAGAAAATCGATAACGTATTCCGCGTGATTATCCTGTTGAATTCAATAACATACTTATAAAAACATGTCCATCAGAGTGGATCCGACTAGACCAGTTTTAATCGGTCTGCTGAGCTCAAAATTATCAGCTCTTTTTTTTTTTTTTTTTTTT
>NW_022258542.1:17595-29751 GCF_009602425.1 Actinia tenebrosa | reverse complement strand
ACTACCAACATGCTTGGCAAATTTTCTTTCTTATTGAAATTTGCATTTTGTCATGAGAATAGTAAGACAGTTGTTGCTAATTAACTGAACTAACAAAGTGTGCAAGGGATTCTGGTAGTAGTCAATGACTCTATGATGTAAGTGACCACCACCACCGTCATTAACACCACAACTGAAAAGTGGGTGAAGAAAGTTTTCAAATTTTATAAAAGATCTTCAAAAACAAAACAAAAAAGGCGATTTATTATTACATATTGCTGTTAGTATTATACTGACAAAAAACTTAGCTTGGGCTCATTGTGCCCAGAGATTTCCACTTACCTTCAAGTATTGCCTCCAAGTGCTCCCTTGTGTAGACAGACCCACATGGGTTAGAAGGATTGTTCACTATAATGGCTCTGGTTTTGGAGTCAATTACTGATTCAAGGTGGTCAAGATCAACTTCCCAAGACTTTTCGGGCTGCAAGCAATTGAATCATAAAAATGAATTCAAACTTTAAATTTTCAAACTTATGGGTATCGCGGTGAAACACAAAAAAATTACCAGTAAGTTGTAAAAGTGAACTTCGTGTCCTCTGGACACACTTATCGTCTGGTAGATGGAGAATCCTGGTAATGGTAGTAGGATGTTATCACCTGGGTTGACCAGAACATCTATTGCCATCTCCAGGGCATTGGAACAACCACTTGCAAAAATTACATCCTGAATAACAAACATACATTCAAATGAGTATCAACAGGCAGGTGATATTATATGGTTAGGACTGGTCATGTAGATGTAGCCTGTAGGGCACTCACCTCTCACCTCTGGGGTTTAGGTTCGATTTCCTGACTCGTCATCACATGATGAGTTTGTTAAAGATTGAGGTTGTTTGAGGGTTAAGCTTGATCTGTGAGGCTACTGTGCCAAGATCAGCCCAGAGGTAAACATGCTTCAGGATTCTATCTGTGAGTTAGCCATGCAAATATAGATAAGCTGACATGAAAATGATACTATTTTATGACTTTGTATGGTGTCTTTTAAGCCTGGTTGACAAATCTAGTGTCAGAATCCGAAGCAACAATAAGCAGACTCAGTATTGTAGTATACTGGTCATTAACAGTGCTTGTCTATTTTTCACACCCAGGTGATAAATGGGATTACTGGGACTACTTGTGAACCAGGGTTTAAAAATCTATAAAACAATGCCCGATGATCAATCCAAAAACTTTCACCCTAGGGTCAGGATATATAGCACCTATCTCATGGATCAATCCTTATCCAGTGGATAAGTTAATGCTGTTATATAATAAATCTATCCACTGGATAGGATTTATCTGTTGGATACCGCTATTCACCCTTCATACAACAACTGGGCCCAGGAGTCATTTGATTACCTTTACTTCTACTTCAGCATTAGGAACAGAACAAAACTTTGCCACAGCTTCCTTGGATCTAAGATAACCTATGAACAACCATATACTTTTGTTAGTCTCGAAGAACAAGAGAGAACTAACAAGCAAGTCTACTTGCATATGACCCCGGGGAGGGGGGGGGGGGCGCCCGTACTCCCATATATGGACTACGGGGATGATCCGCTGAACAGGGTATGGTTTTTCGAGCTTCTTGTCATAAACAGGGTATGCAATTTCACTCAAGTTCCAAGTTCTTCCTGAGTTTCCTGTCATATTCAGGGTTTCTACTTTCGTATTGACCGAAACTGGTTATCATGGTCGTCAAAAAAAAAAAAACCACTTGAAACAGGAACTCAGTGCAATTAACTATATCTTGTCATAAACAGGATACCCCTACTTTCAGAATCCCAGTGGAATTAACACCCCTACCCAAATCCTGGCAGAGTACCCCCCTGGGCATATGACATTTAGGCCAGGAATTGAACCTTAGTTTCATACACAGCCCATGCTTCCATTCCCTATGGACACCTCAGTTACTGTGGACAGGAGCAAAATAGAGTTTGACCATAATTATCTCTTGCTATTTAAGAGGATCGTTATTAATGACATTAAGTGACAGTTCCTGAGGGTGTCCACTGTAACGAGAGCTGGCTGTATTTGATAGAAGAGTTCATGATGGTAACATACCTGTTGATGGAGCATATCCATTATTAGTGCCTGCCTTTGCACTCTTTATCACTGCATCGATCATTTCCTCTGGAGGCTCTAGGTTACCAAAAACTGTTGGGTCACCTGACATTAAATAATAGATATTTAAAAAATCATTATTCCGGTATTTTAAGTAAGACAGATTTTGAAAATGTACTCATAATGAAAATTAACGCTAAGATCTGACGTTTCAGAGTCATCTTGACTCCATTATCAAGGTTTAATAACTAAAGTTTCGTCTCACTATTTTATGTTAACAAACAATGGGTATATATTGTCACAAATTCACAAATTAACAAAGTCAAACAAAGACTTTTGATCTAATTCAGTCAGATTGTGTGCTAAGTGTTGGATGGCTGTGTTACTGGAATAACCCTAGTATCGCAACTGCTGATTTCATTCTTTTTTGAGCTGTCAATCATTTTATGCTTGGGCTTATGCAATCCAAATAAGTCTTTGAACACTGCTTCTGCTATCAGTCATGTTAAAAAAAGTCTAAAATGACTTGAGAATACTTCAAAGAATCGAATTGAACGAATGAATGGATGGATGGATGAATTGATGGGATGAATGGATGGTGGGAGGGTGGGAGACATTGTAAATTTGACATTCATTTTTCTGTCCCAGACTCTTAAAACCTGCCTATAGATAGTGCAATCATTTTTTTGTCTGGGTTTGGCTTGATCTTCATTGTATCTACGATAGCTCTGATGGGATTGAACGTTTCTTTTGCTGTCTTGGAAGCTGGTACATGCCATTTCTTTTTCTTCATTGATACAGTTGATGACATTCTAATTAAAGAAATCAAATTACATGTTATAGTGCATATCATATAACATCTGTGAAATGTGCTTTGTAAGAAATTGTATGTGTAAATTTGTACAAATTAGTAAGTTCAGTAGACCGTAGACTTACAAACCTTTGCATTAATTTGTACAATTTTAGGTGAATATATAAATTAACAAAGCATGGGTCACAATTTCCTAGAGTTAAATTACTGAGATGCATTTTTGGGCCTTAGCTATTTTGCATTGAAACGTAAGATTTTTGCAATGCGTTAGTTGCTTTTAAGTCAGACGAAAATCCCGCTCTTTCAAAAAACTATGAAGTCAAAATACAAAAATATTTCTCTGCAATATATTATTGTAATATTAACAGTTACATACCGAACAGTTATGGGCTTCGAAGTTGGGCCTACTGCAGTTCGAGCTGTATGTAGCGTGCGATATTTCAACATTGGTAAGTTTGTTTGTACTGCATGGTCCACATGCAGACTCAAAGTAAGACCAAAGGGTGATGCAATAATCGTTCGATTCCCAGTGTCAATAACCATTCGATCGTATACGATACGTTTGGTTTATAAACAAAGCTCTCATGGATAAAATGTTAGATTTCGAATAGCTGCACGTGCAAACAGGCCGAGAATGTTGTATACTATACCGATATTTTCAATGAAAAAATATAAATATACTCAATGAATTAATTTAACAATCCAAAAAAATAGTTATTATTAAAAAGTATATTAACTTTATAAGCTTATAAAGTCAATATGACTAAAAATACTCATATGTAAATGTTTTATATAACATTTTTTTTCGCTTAAGAGCAATAATGTCACTCGATCGATGCGATTGCAAAGGGAACTGAGATATTATATGTGACCGGCAAAAAGGAAAAAATACGAGAAACTTGTGATATTCTTTAAGCGTGGGTGCTATTAAAGTAATTTACTAACTGACTCTGCGCATGCAAAAATCTTACAGAATAATATAGGCAAAAACAATGCACATTCTTGTTTTTAAGAAGGTAGAAAAGTTAACTGAAAATCATATATTTATTTTTTAAAYATATCTAAAAAAACTAAAAGTAAAAAAAAGTWAAAAAGTAAAAGTAAAAGTAATATCTCAAGCTATATGTCGAGTATTTTTGTCATGCTAGAGTAGCAGACCGGCATGCAATTTTAAGCAAATTGCATCGGCGTCAAAAAATGTCTACGGGGAGGTATCAAAATATTACAAGAAAACCATAGAATCTTAACTTAAAATGCTTAAAAAATTGTACTTGTTTTTCTTCAATATTTGTCGGAAATCATTGTGATTATTCGTCGTCTGACGGCATTTAGAATTCATTTCATTTTGTAGAGCAAACATTGCCACGTTCTACCAATTACTTAAGAATTCATTGTCCAAACGAATAAAAAAATGTGTCAATCCTCTTCAGTAGCCTACCTTTATTCTTCTCTGGTGGTTTTTCTCGTGGATATGCCTCAAAAAGGAATATTTTTGGCCAACAACTTCGTTTCTAAGGATCGACGTAGTGACTTTGCGTAATTTTACTTTTTTCTCATGGTTTATTCATTTCTTAACTCAACGCTGATTGGCTTAAAAAGACACCCCGCCCCTAACAAACCCACGACGTTTTTTTATCGACCAATCACATTATTTGTTATTTGCCGCGTATTCAATATGAAATTTTTGTCTCATCCTTCAAAAGAAACATTCGTCTAGGAAAATATTAGTATCCTGATAAAAACTTTACAAGTTAATTCTTTACCATTATTCATTATGGACAAAATCGCAAAAAAATCGCAGCAAAAATCGCTAGTGTAAACGGGGCTTAACGTTTCAGCTGAATGAACGGTGTGRGAGTCTTTCATTTTTCAGCTGGGACTGGTTCTCAAAATTTTAGTATTCATGACCTCTATCCGCGTAAACACGGAGTTTTGGCACCTCGCTATGGAAATAATCCAAAATAACAACTGAGAGTGTCGAGCGGTTTCTAGGAAACTGGAAAATACTGGAAATAATTCTCGTTTTATTGTGAAGTTGTATTTTGAGCTTACTTGATTTTAACGCTCTTCCTGTTGAATTTTTTTAAGAATTCGTAGCGAATTAAAACAATGTAGTGTTTTTAACGGGCATGAACAATAATTTATTAAAATGGTAATGTAAAAGGGTAAATCTTACACCGTGAAAAGATGAAAAAACTTACTGACTTCGAAACGTAAGTTTTTTCATCTATTTTCACGGTGTAAAATTTACCCTTTTATCATTCCCGTTTCATTAGAAACACCTACGCAGCTCACACTAGTTTTTAGCTAGTTGTTTCTTTTAATAATTTAAATGAGTCAGTTGGCCTAGTATAAGGACAAAATTAACAACACTGTTTTGTTAAACGCTATTTTTATGTAAAAATTAAATCTCAAAATCTTAAATTATTAATTTCTGATGTCCAGCTTTTTATAAAATTGCAATTTCATATAAGAATATGGAATACGATGTCAAATGACTAGAAAACAAGGAATTAACTTTAACATCTTTAAGCTAGGATGAATTTCTCACTCTTAAATATAAGGCTGCGTTCATAATGTATGGCGGGGGGGGGGGGGGGGGGGGCAGGTGAAATTGAGCGGGGATCGGGAAAATTTTGGTAGGATAGGGGGGGACTGGGAAAAATTTTGGTAGGAAAAATGGCGGGGGGGGATTCACAATCGTTGGAAGAAGCTACAAGCCTTGCTTGGGGGAGTCGTTTTTGCATGACTTTAAGGGGGGTGTTAAGAATTATTCTGGACATTTTGAATTTTCACCTGCCCCCCCTCTGCCATACATTATGAATGCAGCCTAAGTAAAGATAAGAGTTGGTGAGTCGGTGTGCATAAATTCCTTTTCTCAATAGCAAACATTTGCATGTCTCAGGAATCTTTCATTACGCTGTCAAGCCATCCCTTTTATAGTTCCCCCGAAGGCCTTCCCTGAGCATCAAAATGACACTCAATTTGATGCACCTGTAGGCAGGGTTACCTTTCAAGACGGCCAAGGGAACTGTGTAGACTTGTGTCATACATGTATTTAGGGTAGGAAGGGGGGGGGGATAATGTTGGTAGGAATCCAGACAAAGTTTTTCTGCCACCAAGTGGTGGTTAGGGCTTTGCATATAGAGTGCTCGCACTAAACCCTTGAATCTAAAAGTGATAACTAAACAATAGAAAACAAAGRATTCTGTATGAAATAGTACTAATTAGTACTAATTATTGTGCATGGGTTTGTGTGTACACTCTATAGCCAAATATGTTATTACTAAAAATTGAATAAAATGTGCTTGATGCAATATGAGGATGGGTATTGTGTGATGGGTAAGACAAGATGGATAGCATTTTCAAAGGGCGGGCTAGAGTGATATCGTCTGAAACCATCCTGTGAAAATGTACTGCTTTACCCCTTACCAATGACAGTGTGTTAAAATTTATAAATGGGCTATAATAAACAATATATAAAATAGATATAACTAGCTAAAAACTAGTGTGAGCTGCGTTGGTGTTTCTAATGAAACAGTAATGATAAAAAGGTAAATTATGCACCTTGAAAAGATGAAAAAACTGACGTTTCGGACGCTAGTCCTTTGACGAAGTTTTTTCATCTTTTCACGGTGTATAATTTACCTTTTTATCATTACTAATATATAAAGTACTAAAAAACAACATTTAAGAAGAGAAATTTTGTTTTTAATTGTAAGAATCAGGCAGAGGAATGAGTAAGTTCAATGTCTTTTGCATGACGAGCAGAAGGACAAGAAACATTTGTTTTGTAATCGTGGGTTTGAATCTTCACATGAACAACTTGTAGGAAATCATAGCGATGGTAACAACGATGGCAGCGGGCAGGAGAATTGATAACCTGAAAAAACAGAACAATGATTAACAATGTATCAGTATATAATACATAAATAATGGATATAGTATATGAAAATATGAAGAAAAAAAAAAAAAAAGAATGAATGAATGATTTTATCAGTAACCATATACACTTATTTCAATAAAAATAGTCAACAAAAACCTAGAAAGCTGAGATCACTGAGCATCATGGGAAACTTTTCATATCAAAAAAGCATATATATATAAAGCTTTTTTAATACAAACTGCATCTGGATGGTGCTCAGAAGAGGTGAGACTGTAAACTGTAAAAGATTCGCAAGTCCATGAACAGTTATCAAGCGGTTGAACGTGTAAAATGAATCTACCCATAATCCTTGTCGGCCTCAGCTTTATAGCTTTTCAGGTGACTACCTTTATTGAAATAAGTGTATCCGTGAAATAGCACAAAAACTAAATAGCACTAAACACATCTATTTCTTATGTTTTCAATTGTTTCATTGGTGCTATTTTGTACTAATTAGTTAGTACTATTTTATAAAAATATGATTTGCACTCTAAGCCAATGTCAAAAGGGTACTGTATTACAAGGATATTAAAATAGTTATATTAATATTAATGTTATTATTTTGATGTTCTAGCCTCTTATAACAGGCTAGGAAATCATRAAAAATTAAAATTAATAATAGAATGATAAATATTTACTATATGTATAGAGCCCAAAAACTGAAACCATGAAACCAGGATCAAAGACTGCTTGTGGAAACCAATAAGTACTGACAATCTGACTCCATTGCATGGTTTCAGCGTGTAGGCCACGTTAGAAATGAACAAGAAACTGGAACAAGTTCAGGGCACAGCTAACCCACAGCTAATTCACAAAACAAAGGATTTATTACAACCTCTGGTCTGAAACCCAGAGGCGAGTGCATGCAGTACTGCTACACTACATTTACCCTTGATTTATCAATTTAAAACAAGTTTACTTTTTCATAAAGTACTTTGACTTAATCTTTACCTGTAAAATAAGCTATGGATCATTGCCAATAGTCACTGCAATGTGCTGGAATGCCAATTTGTGAAGAATCTTTATTTGAAAATGGTACATGTATTTTCTTGTGTAATTGTAAGTTGTAATGTTGTAATTGTAAGCATGTATATTCTAGATAATCTTGATTATAGTGTATTTTAAGCTTGTTAACAGAGAAAAAAGGGGTACAAGAAAATGGAACCAAGAAAACGGAAGCCAGAGGAGTTATTACAGTGCGTCTCAATTGCCATATTTCACTATGACGTCACTGCTTGTTCAAGTGTGGGGGATAGAATCGCCAAATCCAATAGAAAATTCAACAAAATTTGCTCCAAGCAAAACAGTGAATTTGGTGAATTTGCGTTGATTTGACCCCCTCCGACGACCATGATCCTTTGCATTTAAGCAATAGATTGTTTCGATGTGACATCATAGTGAAATAGGGCAATTAGACACATGAAATTGTGAACAATTTTTTCAAGACATGATAGAGTTTTGGTTGATGCAAATCAAAGTGTTGTCGGAAAACACAAATCTTTTAAGGGCACGTGCTTATGGAATGTCATGGAAACGCATTGATTGACGTCCACCAAAGCCTACTTCGTCACGATGGCAAATTGTACCATTTCACGCATGTGATTGAGAAGCGCTGTAATACAGCTTGTAAAAGTAAGCTAAAGGTAGAGTGATTTTCCTTCACCCCTGAAAGAAAATAATCCCAGTAATACACAGTAGTAGACACTGTCAAATTCCATTGTTTTCTTTTCTTTTACTTTGACTTACCTTTGATTGTTTCACAGGCAAAGTAAAATCACTGTACTACACTAGTTATTTTGCTAAAGGTCAGACTATTTGAGAAGTTCTTTTTTGAGGCTATTATAATTACACTTACCATGATGAGCCACTTTCCTTTTTTGTCTCGTCTCCATAATTTGGTTTTTTAGACTAGGATGAAAAGTATAATTTGTAAGAAAAACATGCAATATCTATAATTAGTATAAATACACAGGTAATTATAGAAAATCTCACACGCTGATTGGTCAATAAACTCACACTATCACACGATAATCACCTCAAGTGAAAATCCAAAATGGCGCCCAGCCACTTTGTTGCTGTTACCGGAAAGAAAAATGCATTTTATCTTCTTTTTTTTCTTTTTTTGAAAGAACCACCTGTGTATTTATACTAAAACAATTATTTGCCTCAGGCTCAGTGATTATTGGGGAATATTTACCTTGTCGCTCAAAGACTCGCGTCTCGGTAAATATTCCCTGATAATCACTTCGCCTTCGGCAAATAATTGTTAAATAGTTTCATACCTTTAAAATCAACAATGAAAATTAGAAACTTCCAACTTATAGTTATTACATAGAAAGGGCATTACTTTAAGGCCCCGTCCACACGTACCCGAAAATTTTTGTATCTGCAAATTCTTTTTCACTGTCCACATGTATCCAGAAATTTTTTGATCTGCCCCGATGCATGCTAGTGCCTAGTCCCTTTGACAGATAGTTTTTCTTGTGTGCAAAACCGTATTTTCATCAGTGTATTTGAAAACTTGCAGATACAACCGTCAACACGTATTCAGAGTGTATTCGAAAATTTCCATTCTGGAGATTAAAAAAAATTTGCGGATACAAAAATTTCCAGATACGTGTGGACGGGGCCTAAGGCTCAAACTCTTACCGGTACATTATCTCTTTTATCTTCCTAAATGTTTAAAAAAATTAAGTCAATTAATTAGTTAACATTACTTAAGCCAAGCTGAATGAGTCTAATGCCTATACAATGCTCAAGGGAATGGTCATATGGTCTGAAAAGGGACAACATTGAGCCAAGCTCAATGGGTCTATTGCTTATGCAATGCTCAAGGGAATGGTCATGTGGTCTGAAATGGGACAACACAGAGCCAAGCTCAATGGGTCTATTGCTTATATAATATTCAAGGGAATGAATTATAATCAATACTTAATTTATCTAATAGCAACAGCACCCCCACTATCACCCCCTTTTGGTAAGCCAATCTCAGCCAAGTATAAATATTGTCCATTGAGTTTCAATGATCATTACCTCAACCAATTCTCCTATATGATAATCCTTCATTAAATCCCTAGCATCAGACGAATGACCAACATCTTCAAAGCTTTCAGTTGCATCCCCACCTATTGATTCAACAACAGCATTAGTAAATAGCAGATATCGGAGAACATTCTGTTGCCTTCACACAATAGACCTTTCCCGAATTCGCATGACTGACCACAAAACAAAGGTTTCAAGTTGAGGTTGAACTTGTTGAACGTGTCGGCTTCAAGCGAATTTGGGAAAGGTGTATTGTTTCAAGTCGAGGTATTTGGGTCAATACAATGAAATGTATAGAAACAATTATCTAAAGGCAATAGAAAATGCATAGTATTTACTTCTTTAGTTTTCAAAGGTTCAAAGGTTTTTTATTTCCACATATAACAATATAAATTAATATATAAAGAACACAAGGGTAAATTATTATGGTGGTAGAGTGCAGGAATACAACCCAAAGGGTTAATGAAGAAACTTCCCACGGCCATGTGCATGCTATTGGTGTACAATCTAAAGATTCAAAATTTGAAGCATTGTTTTATTTTGCTCCTAATTTTATCTCCGCTAAATAAATCCGAATGAGATTCGACATCGTAAAATATTTGACAGTCAAAGATTATTTGTTGCTCTAAAAGATTCTTATAAAAACAGTGTAATAAGCAAAAAATAAAAACCAAAGAGTCTCTGTCACAACCTTACTCCAAAATGTAGCGTAACATTAGTGTCATCTCAAGAGTAAATTGCATTCAAAATTACCGTGAGTTTCATCCATATCGTTCCAAAGTTATCGCCCGTTTAGTTCCAAAAAAATCGTGCGCATTGTCCCTATGAAATTAATGTTTTTTCACTATCGTCCCAAAGTTGCTGAAAATTACCGCCTCTATCGCGCCATTTTCCCCCCTCGCTTTTGTGCCGAGTTATCGTGCATACCGTCCCTATAGTCCTGATGGTATCGTTGTATTAAACTGCAAAGTTTTAAACTACCTTCTGTGATTAATCTACTTCACAATCAATCAATAATCCTATCATTTGTAGGTTTGCATATAAGAGATTTGACATTTCACTCCCCGAACTGTAATCGATGCAATAAAAGTGAACGTTTTTGTATGTTTTATATAGCTTGTCGTTTTTTTGTCTTAGTTTCTTTAATTAATTCTGCATACTTCACCTTTCACTATACTTTGCTTCTGTTTTGAGATTAAGATCCCACAATAAACACTTTGAAAAGCGTAATACGTTACATTTATGTTTTTTTTATTACACCAGTTTATCATCCCGCGTTCACGGACGATAGGCACGTCTTAATTAATGCACAATTGGGGCGAAAGATTCAAAATATTTGGTATGATATGTACAGAACAATCAGGAACTTTTGGGATGATAGGTGCGATACTTTTAGGCACGATAAGGACGATATGCGTGAAAAGTTTATCCTTAATTAGGGAGAAAGGCATGTTTTAACGCGGGTGAATTTTCTTGCTATTTTTCAAACGATTCTAATGCTTGTTTTTTCAACTTTTCTCTGGAAGTTTGAGCCCTAAGCTGTTGAAAGTTTCCACAATTGTAGGGAATTTCATGTGCACCTAGACACGACAACATAATTTTAATAATGACAGAAAATAAAGATTTCATTCGAAATTTACCTCAATCGTTTTTTTTCACAATTAATGATACCTGTTTTATTTATCTCTCTATATTCTTAACCTTTTGTTTTAAAGCAAAATCAAGTTATTTTTAAGATTTTTTCTGTGAAATTTCATGAACAAATGTTTTGTAGTTTTTGAGAAAATATGCAAAATATAGCGTTAGAAATTTGTTACGCTATTGTACACCAATAGCGTGTGCATGGCCCTACACCCTTTAGTATTATTAGGATAAAATATAGTTACCTGCTTGTTCTAAAAGAACCTCTTCACCTCCTGGATGCTGTGAATAAGAAAATAAGGTATTTAATTTAATCTTTTCAAGTCTGGTATACTAAGAATTGTGCCTTCTGATTGCTAGTGTGAGTGGTCATTGTGTTTTCTAGATGATTTCTGATATCATGACCTCAGTTTTCTGTCCAGTATCATGGGATAACAAATTGCTAAAGAACAACAAATAAAGATTGTAAAACAAGATAAAAAGTTGCTGGGAAAAAATAAAGAAGTTATTTACCATTAAGTTATTTCCCTAAAGTTTGTCCGGATAGGAAAAAAATGTCTTTGGCCTTGAAAATAGACCTCAATCTAATGGCCTTGAAAATAGACCTCAATCTAATGGCCTTGAAAATAGACCTCAATCTAATGGCCTTGAAAAT
>NW_022258538.1:20959-32673 GCF_009602425.1 Actinia tenebrosa | reverse complement strand
GCATAAACACCGAATTGTTTTCCTATAGATTTTTGTTGTTTGATGAAGATATCATGTTGTTTCCTGTGAATGATTCAAATCCTTGGACATTCATGGTAATTACTGCGGATGTGAAGCCACAAAAAGAAGAAACAAAACAGGAAATAGTGTCACGACTCATTATCGATTAAAATTGGAAATCATGGTATAGCTGGTGATAACAAACTATCTTGATAACCAACAGGTCGTTCTAATCGAAAGAAAGGTCATTCACTTGGATTCACTCACAGGGCAACCAAAGAGATCACTTGTTTCCTCAACAATGTTGCCGATTTCAACATCTTTGCTTTAGACTGGACAGATTCAAGTTCCCCCGTTAACATTGGAGGACATTCTGCGGGTGATAAATTCTGTGACATAATGGAAGACAACTTCCTATATCAGTTTGTTGACGGTCCAACTCATACAGCTGGAAATAAACTAGATTTTGTTCTCTGCAATTGTCCCGAAGTAATCAAAGACGTGCCCACACATAGTCCGGGAACAAGTGGATTTCCGTCTGACCATTATATCATTGAATTCTCAATCCAAGTAAAGTTTCAATGAGCAAAACCGGTACGCCGAAAAGTCTACAATTTTAAACAAGGAAATTTTGATGAACTGCGTAGTTCATTAGAGCACATTCCTTTTGATATTGCTCAATCTACCAACAACAACGAATGCTGGCTCTTTTGGAAAGATCCATTTCTTACTGCTGTCGAGAGGTGTATTCCTGTTAAAACAATCAAAGATACTAACTCACCTCCCTGGATAGACTCCGAAGTCCTTCACAGTTTACGGAAGAAATACACAGCACTGCGAAAATACCAGCAGAAGAGAACAGAATCCAATAAGATTAAACTGCGTACTCTAAGCCAGAACATCAAATGTATTATTAGAGCAAAACATCGAGACTACTTGAAGAAAATCTAGTCTTCATTCAAAGACAACCCAAAATTGTTCTGGAGTTACCATAAGCAATTCTGCAATCTCATGGAAAGCCAAGTGTTATCACTTACAATGGCACTGCCGCAATCAGCTCAGCAGAAAAGGCAGAATTATTCAACTCCTATTTTTTTTCTGTCTTCAGACCAGTGTAAACTACAAACATAAACACTAGTACCTTAAATATTCCTGATCAATTGCCTGCTGACCCGCTATTGTCTGAATTAACTATATCACTTAATGAAGTTGCTGAATGCTTAAGAGACCTTGACATCACGAAAGGCTGTGGTCCCGATGGGATCCCAGCCAGAGTTCTAAAAGAATGCGCTAATGAGATCACGCTGAGCGTTTGCATGATGTTCAACAACTCTATTAGATCAGCCTGTTTGTCCAAAGAGTGGAAAAAAGCCAACGTAACACCAGTTCATAAAAGTAAAAATATGGAGCCAGCTTCTAATTATAGAACGATCTCACTACTATGCCTCATAAGTAAAATGCTTGAGCGCTGCGTTGGAAAGCGACTCTACGAACATGTTAAAAACTTCATCTCGCCTTTACAGCATGGGTTCATGCGAAACCGCTCTTGAGTTTCACAGCTACTAACAGCCTTACATTCCATTGGCAAAAACCTTGACAACAACATTCAAACAGACATCTTGTATCTGGACTTTGCCAAGGCATTTGACTCTGTGGACCATGCTATCCTCCTTGACAAACTTAAGAGATATGGAGTGGTCAGACATCTACATGATTGGCTGAAGAATTGCCTACATGGCAGACGGCAGAGAGTGGTTATAGATGGAGTCTTCTCTAGCTGGGCCCCTGGCTGGCCCAATACTTTTTGTTATATTCATCAATGGTCTGCCTGATGCGTTACCTGATGGAATTCTGGCAGCCCTTTATGCTGACAACACCAAACTGTATAAAAGTATTTCAACATATTTTGATGCAGAACAACTGCAGACAGCATTAACAAACCTTGACTCTTGGAGACTCCACAACAATATCAACTTCAACACATCAAAATGAAAGGCCCTAACCGTAACACGCAAGAGAAATCCAGTGGGTTATAACTACCATCTAGGCAATGTGGACTTGTCAATAAGGAGAAAGATCATGGTGTCATGGTAACAAGTAAATTGACTTGGGAAAATCAAGTTCTTGTGGTTACTGCTAAAGCAAATAAGCTGCTTCGTCTTGTATGTCGTACGTGTCCGATGTTAACTGATGTCAACTTTAGAAGAACTCTGTACCTGGAACTTGTGAGTCCCAAATGAGCTAGGCAACCGAAGTGTGGTCCCCTAGCCGCTCAACCTTAAAGCAAAATGTTGAAAGAGTGCAGAGAAGAGCTACATGCTGGATATTACAACTTAAACAAGGCGAACTTTCATACAAAGAAAGACTGATCAAATTGGATTGCTACCACTTACCTATGACCGCGAGGTCAAAGATTTAGCTTTTCTTTATAAGGCATTATATGCCCATATAGATATTGATACTAGTTTTATTAAGAGCGTAAGTCATGGTCGTACTCTACGATCAAATACATCTAGTGATGTAAAATACTTAGAAATGCCCTTATGCAAATCAGCTACTTTTCAGGCCTCTTTCTTTAATCGTAGTATTAAATTATGGAATTTGATTTGGAAATCAATACAAGCAACTGACTTTCTAAGTATAAAGACCTTTAAGGCCGCTATCATTAAAGTCTATAAAGATGAACTGTTCAATATTTTTGATGGCAATAATATTTGTACTTGGGGTCTAGCCCGCAATTGTGGTTGCCATTGGCAACAGTAGCTTATTGTATGTTTAGAATTTTTTTTTTTTTCCCTTTTTCATTTTTTCTTAAGGATAATTTTTAGTTTTTATCTGGAGGGTGCCTTACATGGGACTTAATGTCCCATTTGTACCTTTCCTTTTGGCCTGCTTCTCAATTTTTTTTTCTTCTTTCCTTGTGATTTTTATAACGATTTAGATGTCTGTTGTTAAGTTAATATGATGTAGACCAATAAAGATGATAAAATAAAAAATAAAATAATATATATATATAGTATGTATATATGTACATATATAGAGAGAGATATATATTCCGTTTCCTGGTTATTCACATGATAACCGCATTTTTTCACACAGTTTTCACATGCAACCATGTGATCTGTAATGTTCGTATGTTTATATTGTTCTAAGGTTGTTTATTAACTTAATTCTTAATCAAATACACTGCAACTTGATCACTTGACCTCTTTTCCACAACCAATTGTCAAAGAAGCATCAATCTCAAATTATTGTCATTTATTTGGTAGCGAAAGTCTAAGGCAGATCTTTCATTTTTCATAAGTATTTAGTCTAGGAAATTAGCTTCCTTTTTATCTTCATTTACACTGCCAGCCTCAGGAACTTTGTTATATCCTACAATGAATTCATGCTCAACTATGCCGATGACCCTTTCCTCTGCCCCTAAAATTGTGCTATGGGTATATCAGCCCTTCATGAAAGGTCCAGGCTATTCTCCTATCCCGGCAAAATTGGTGAAAATTGTCAGCAAATTGTATCTGAGAGATATGTTGATCTAAACAATTTATTGCCATGTAATCTGATGCCAGTTTCTGAAAACCCGCCCCAGTTGAKGCKGGRTGGGTTCAGTTCTAACTACCCMCCCCCCCCCCCAAAAAAAAGCCATTTCGAATATATTGTCAGCTGGACTGAAGCCTTCCCAATATTCACCATGGTTCTTACCTCATTCTTTCCTCATCACTGGAAAGATCTGAACCAGTGCAAGCTTTTAACTCTACGCACCTCTCGCCTTTTTGGGGGACGTGCCTGGCTGTCATGTCACCAGGCCTTCTGAGAGCACACCTCTGCTGAGCAATCATCTGACTGGTCACAGATTAAGGTACAACTCTACAACTTATATACAGCCGGCTCATCACCAAGGCAATTATTGCAACCCATCTGCATTTCATGGACTAAGGGGCACTTCTCGTCCCCTTATTCTCCTTGATGTTACTCTCATAAATGCTCATGGTGTTCACGCAGCCATCACAGCATCGCATGCCACAAGGAAAATGCTGGCCTGTCTGAGAATAACACATGGCCAGGGTTGCCTCAAAGATCTTGCCCCAAGTACCACAAACACTGATGTTGGCCTCGCTCTCACCTATTGGCTGCCATACTCTTTAGCACTTATCCTCTTAATTAGACCACCCCAAGGCTGTTTTAAATCTTTCATTTGTCTATTGACTGCATAGATCCGCCATAAATCATTGATATTGCACTCCATTGTCATTTGTGACAAATATTTTTTTAATAAAAGGTTTAATAAATATTATTAATACGTCCTTATGGTTCATAGCTGCCAACTTAAACCTCCAGCAGCAAATATGAATAATTAAACCATGATAAATATTAGATTTATTAAATATATATTATATATATATTATTCAATGATATTGCATTCCAATAGAAATCATTAAAAGCCTTTAAAAGCTTATTTTAAAAGCCTTTTACAGACGTTAATGAGCAAAACTAAAATTAAAATACCGTTATATTGCTTCACAGAGAGATGAAAACACGACTGGAGGAGTTGAGTTTTGGATTGCTTTTTACCTAAAAATAAAAATAAACTCAATCTCGTGCATTTACATCCCAAAAATTTTTTAAAAAATCAACAGAACCTTTAGAAAATGTGCTTATCAAGGTCTTTATAATTTAAAAGCTCGAACGTCATCAAAATTCCTTGTTTTCCTTTCGTGAGAAATACCGTTCATGGTTGAGCGCGAACTTTAGTTTCTAGTTAAACACGAAATGCGAGCTGTTATGACGGGCATAAATTGTTGTAGTCCTAAGTAAGTTGTTGTTGTGTATAGTGAGTGAAAAAGCAAAATTCAAGTTGAGCAATAGATTCAAAAAACACTCATCGAAGTCAATGACTGATGCGAAGATGCAAAGCCGATCTTCCCGCGCTTTCCATTCGTGTTCATAATATCTCGATAAACAAAAAATTTTAAAGCAAAAGTTTAAGGACTTTTGCACCTAATTAAATATTTTGATCATAGTTAATAGTTATATGTCGTAAATTGAGGTATAAAATAGAGGTAAATCAAAAGCCTCATCTAACGTTTGTTTGCTCGTATTGTTTCAGCTGTTTTAAAAAATAGTCTTATTTCCACACAAAATCACGATCTTTGAACGATTAACTACACAATTATTAACGTTACGATATTAAATACTGTTTATCAAAGACTCAAGCCTGTTGACACTTGAAAATAGTTGACAATTTTGTCTCAAAGGACACAAAACGACTTCAACTGATGTGAGTTCAGTCACACCAACGGCCATCTTACCTGAATCACGCCTGTCTTCATTCAATAAATCCATCTTTCACGATCCTCTGACCCAAAAAAATACCAAAATACTCTCGTAAAGTATTCATTGTAGTCTTCTCTTTCCAAAATCAGTCATAAGTGATAGTTTGGGACAAGAAAACAGAGAATTTCAAGCACTTCTCCCTCGCCATGTTCACTCGTGCGAAAAAAGCTGCCACGCGTCTCGACACAGGCAACCCAATACACCGATCCCGCATTCATCGTTCCAACCCCGTAGTTACTGTTGCTACGTCGGAAAAGCTAAAATGTGTTTTTGACATACAGCATTGAACAGACAGCGATTGCTAAAATTTGTAAATGTCTGCCTTAGAACCGATGCATTCCAAAGGTAGATTAATAAATAAATTCTCACTACTGAAAAATATTATGAATAATTCGAGTTTGTTTGTCGGACCACAGGGAGCCCAATTTAGATAAAATAAATTGTAAAAATTAAATCGGAAAAATTGTGA
Source organism: Actinia tenebrosa (assembly GCF_009602425.1). Next base: position 26,870 of record NW_022258538.1, on the reverse strand, counting down.
AGGCATTTAATTAACCCGTGAAATAAAAAATACTAGTCAACGTGTAATAGTCAAATAGACACACACATACACACACACACMAAAAAAAACAATGGAATTAGGGGCTACTAAAGTGTATTAGTCAAATATCTATTTCACGGGTTTTATGACTTTCACACTAAATATTTAATTATTATTATTTAATTCGAGGTCAAGATAATGTCCTCCGTAGTACGAAAAAGTAAAAACATCGATACAAAATGCACTAGAACATTTTTCTCGCGTGGCTTTGTTTTTCTATGTAATTCCACTATGGTATCTAATGTCGCTCTTATTTATATATACTCACAGTGGACATCCTCACCAAAGGCGCTCGCGAAAAAAATTTTTCTAGTGCATTTTTTATCTACGGAATGGGTCAAACAATACACTTTTAATAAATTCACTTTCAAACAATAAAAACACAAAACGATTCTCGTACGTGCCTATGAACTGAAGGAGTATAAATTACAATTTTCTAGGAGAAAAATTTTTATTTCTCTGAAAGCTTTATCACTTGAAACATTTTATTGGCTTCAACCTCATACACAGAGATAATTTATTGATCCCACAAGAACTTTGAACCAACTTAGTGAGCTTCAAGTCAAAAGTGCGAAAATGCGCGTTTTCCATTTCGGGACAGTTCAGAAATGGCTCAGAAAATTAGACTTTAGTTTTCTAAAACTAGTTGCCTATGAGTTGGAGAAGTAAGTTACGATATCGTAAGAGAAAAAATTCTATTCATCTCGAGTGAGCTTTTGAAACATTCTACTGGCTTCAACGTCATTCACACAGATAATTTATTCATCGCGAATGAGTTTTGAACCAACTTGGTGAGCTTCAAGTCAAAGTAACAAAACGCGTGTTTTCTTTCTCAAAATAGCTCAAAAATGGATAAGAAAATTAAAAATTAGTTTTCCAAAACTAGTTGCATACGAATGGGAGAAGTAAATTACAATTTTCTAAGATAAAAAAATCTATTTATCTGGAAGAGAGCTTTTGAAACAATTTACTGGCTTCAACGTCACTCACAGAGATAATTTATTCATTTTACATGAACTTTGTACCGACTTTGTGAGCTTGAAGTCAAAAGTACTAAAACGTGTGTTTTCTTTCTCAAGGTAGTTCAAAAACGGATCCGAAAATTAGAATTTGTTTTTCTAAAACTAGTTGGCTATAAGTTGGAGTAGTAATTTATAATTTCAAGAAGAAAAAATTATATTCATCTCGAGTGAGCTTTTGAAACTTTTTACTGGCTTCAACGTCACTCACAGAGATAATTTATTCATCGCGAATGATTCCTGAACCAGCTTAGTGAGCTTCAAGTCAACATTGCAAGACGTGTGTTTTCCTTCTAAAAATAGTTCAAAAACGGATCAGAAGATTAGAAAATAGTTCATCGCGAATAAGTTTTGAACCACTTAATAGCGCGAAGCCAAAAGCGCAAAAACGTACAATTTAGTTTTCTAGAATAAGCTGGCTATGAATTGGATAAGTAACTTACGATTTTCCAAGATAAAAAAAAATCTATTTATATAAAATGAGCTCTTGAAACATTTTACTGGCTTCAACGTTACTCACAGAGATAATTTATTAATCGCGAATGAGTTTTAAACCAACTTGGAGAGCTTCAAGTCWAAGTATAAAAACGCGTGTTCTCGTTTTCAAGGTCAAAAACGACTCAGAAAATTAAAATGTAGTTTTCCTAAATTAGTTGCATATGAATTGGAGAAGTAAATTACGATTTTCTAAGAGATAAAAATATATTTATCTCTTTAACTTTTGAAACATTTTACTGGCTTCAACGTCACTCACAGAGTTCTCACAGAGATCTCACAGAGTAAGTTATAGTGCTTTTAAGTTGTGACGTATTTCCGGGTCTAATCACACAAAATCGCTAAAATGTTGCCACAACTTATTGCCAGGATTTACTAGTATTCTCTACCTTCAACAATTAGATACAAAATTATGCTATGAAGAAAAAACATTWAAAAATGTCTGTAACCTCTATTCTTGAACAATTTTGAAGTGGCTTAGTAACGACTTCAAGTCATAAGTGGCTAAACGTGTGTTTTCTTTCTCCTAAGAGGCATATTATTCCTTAGAAAATTATAATTTAGAATTCTAAAACCAGTTGCTCATGCTCTGAAGGGGTAAAATATTATTCATTATTTTCTATATGAAATACATTTGTTTATCTGAAGTGACTTCTTGAAACCATATTTTACTATGTTGAAACATTTCAGTTGCTTCTACCTCACTCACTGAGATAAAATTTATTCATCCACATGACTGATTTTCGAAACTAACACGAAAATTGAGAAATAATTGTAAACCGAAATATCGTTGAAGTAAATAAATTACTGACTACGGCGTACTGTATTTTTTATCTTTTAATACTGAGATATGAAAAACACTTGTGCAAGATGACCAAGCATCACAATTTAATACTCCGTTCCGTCTTCAAAGCTCCTCGTGGGACCGTTGGTGGCCATTATGCTTTTGTCTTCTTACTCTCTTGGGAATACTCGCAGTCAATCAATAACCTGCGATTTGGCTCCAAAGGGGGAGTCAGTTGCTCATTTTCTAAATGAGTAAAATATTATTTTCTAAGAGATAAAATAATGTTATGGAGACTCTCCTTTCTCCTTTCTTCTCTCCTTTTTCCCTCCTTCCAAATCCCCAAAAAGCCGCCACGCATGCTAGCATTATGGGGATACCAAATATTTACAGTAACGCAGGGCCGTGGCCACCCACTTTTGATTGGTTCGGTTTTCAAGGGAGGGGTGGAGGCTCACACACACATATTGCGGATTTCCCGCCAAATTAATGACATCGATATCACGTGAGAAGTGTTTATTCATTTTTCTTCTAATCATCTTTTAAATCTTTTTTTAATGATTTTTCTCATTTTTATTTATTTTTTGAACTTTTTTCTAATTCCCCCCCCCCCCCGAAAGTTGGTTAGGTTGAAACCGGACCAACCGTATCGGTGGCTACGGCCCTGTAACGTTGAGGAAATGCGAATATGAATAGCTCCTCTTATGGGACCTCAAAGATGAATGACGTCAGCTTATTTTCCGATCATAGAATCACGGAAATCCGAGAAAACTATCCATATAATCAAAAGCCCGAAGCACAGCACGGAATACCAACAGAATAAACAATCCCATTGCGCGAGAAAAAAATCCGCCAATCAAAATTCTAGAAAAGAACACGGTTACGGTAAAGGCACTCATATCGGCTCTGACTTTTTTATAGTCATACGAAAATTGCTTAGGGTTAAGGTAAAATTTAGCGTTAGGGTTAAGAGTTTGGGAGGGTTAGGGTTAGGGTTAGCCAGGTTCATTAATCGCGTTAGGGTTAGGGTTAAGAGTTTGGGAGGGTTAGGGTTAGGGTTAGCCGGGGTTCATTAATAGCGTTAGGGTTAGGGTTAAGGTTTTCTTGGGTAAGATTTATTGTTAGGGTTAGGGTTAAGGTTAGGGTTAAGGTTAGGGTTAAGAAATTCATTTACGGTGAAGTAAATTTTTAAAGTTTAAATCTTGGGTCTAAAGCAGAATCCAAATATGGGTAAATGTAAAGGAAAATGGCGATATGGAATAAAATTAAACTAAAATATACAAATTATAAATTAATAAATAATTAATTATCATTAATTATTTAAAAATAAATTACTGTTAAAATTTTGCGGGTCGATACATTATTCTCTTAAATATTATTAGCCTTGTGTTTTTCCATGATTATTTGAATGAAGTATCATTATTATCATCATCATCATCATCATATTTTAAAATTAATGCGCAAGGTATGATGGGGTCGGGTATGCCATACAGATGTCCCGTCATGCCTTTCGGCGTTACATCAGCAAGAGAAACATGGCGGATTTTGGAGGCTTTGAAAAGCTCTATGCTATTTGAAAGTCGCTATTTAGAGGGTAAGAAACGTTGAAAACATTAACAAAACACTTTAAATATTTCATTAAAGTATTCATGCTTCTCTGTAGGTCTTTTTCCCAATATTTGGGGTATATTCGTTTAGTTGGCAAGTATTTATTTTGGCACGTGTGCAGAGGTCGTTTGTCGTCCCAGTAAAAGCTAGTTTCAAACACACATTTTGTGTTCTAGAAGATGGTTTATTTATGTTTGAACGGTCTTAAAGATGTATTTTAAATCTTTTTTTCGAATATCGTTCATTTTTCTGTATATTTAAAAGAGTTTCTAAGACTTATTTTCTTCGTATTTTGAAGACAAAAACCCCCGGGGCACGGGCAAGAACCTTTGCTTACCCACCCTTCCCTAGATAATATAAAGACAACAACAAAATTATAAAATGTCGGCTTATTATATATGTTTTTAGGAGTGTTTTGTGACAATTTTTTTTAAAGAATTAAGCTTATAGAAAACAATATACAAATTTGTTTCTAAAAAAATATTGATTAGACCGAYGCCATGATAAGTCATTGTCCTCGCTACTTTGTGCTTGTTGGTTGCTAAACTAGTGACTTATCCCGCTTATACTATCATATGTTGGTTCTTAAGTTTTAAAGGTTTATACTGCTTATACCATAACACACTAGTTTACTGATATTTTTGAAGACCACAAACTCATTTGTACAGGCTTGGCCTTGTTTTTGAGTCAGCTATTGACAGATAACATTACAATTGTGGGATTTCAACACATTGGCATGCTTCAAGCTGCACATTATTTACATTACAATTGACTTTCAAAAATGGTTTGCTTTTAAATGAAGCTAGCCCTGTACAAATGAGTCTTTACTCATAAAACACAGTCATATTTTTAGTGAAAAATGAAGTCAGTTCTTTTTTTAGGAATAAATTTCTATTCCATTCCCATTATTATGAAAACATATTTATTTGATTCCCAGTTGGGAGTTTTAGTTGGCAATAAATTCTCATTCCGTTCGCATGACTGGGAAAACATGTATTTAATTCCCATTTGTGAGTGTTTGTTGGGAAATTATTGTCATCCATAAAAATCGATTACAATAATTTACCAAGTCTGGGTTTAGTCTTTCCCCATTTTTTTTCCGCCTCCCCCTCTCCAATGTTTTTGAATTCATAATTGAAGAAATTTTCCTTTTGATATGACTGAGCTAAAACTAATTGACTGGTTGTTATGACTGGCAACTGATCAGTCCTTATTTTTAGCACTGGACTGGTTTATGGAAAAAATGCAATCTAGACAGACTTATGTCTAGATATTGATGAATTTATCATTCATGATTATCTTAAATTTAAAATTCCCCTATTAATTTTCAGGTGAGGAACAAAATATGGCAATGAATATGATTGATTTATTCTGCTCTCATTGATAACCGTATTTGCTGGTATGTTATATGTATTATTTTTGTACTGTACATGAAAATAGCAAATAGTCTTGAGCATTGCATTACTATCTGCTGTGGGAGGTTTCACAAGTAATGCTGGTCAACTTATCTCATTCATAATAAATTTTGCTTCTTTAAGTTATGAAGGAGTATACTTCTGTGTTTGCTGTTCTAATATACTTGCTTTTGTCATTATCTTTAATTTTGTAGCTTATTCAGTGATCAGAAAAAGTGAGAAATTTAGGATTTCCATTTACACCAACAGTGTGCACAGAGCCAATGTTTATGTAGAAAAAGAAAAACATTAAGGATTATAAATTACATATGACAACAAATACACCACGGATCGCTTGGGAATGACACTGAAGTTAATGAGCTATTGGGCTGTGTTAATTTTGCTAGACATTTAGAGTGGACTACATGTACACACGGATTGACAGACTACATTATTTCGAGTGTAGTCTGTTAAAGGGCCACTTGGACGAAAATCGTTCCAAAATTAAAACTCTTTCATTCGAGCTGGAACTTTGCTGAAATAATCTTGAA
>NW_022258538.1:4705-19679 GCF_009602425.1 Actinia tenebrosa | reverse complement strand
CGATTTTCGTCCAAGTGGCCCTTTAAGGGAGTGCATAATCCATAGATGTGCATTATCCATAGATGTGCATTACTGTGACAAACTTCTGAGCTGTACTGTATAAGGGATTAGGGGCAATTTATAGAACCATAACACACCAGTTTACATTCGTTGCATACGGCTGTTTTTGAAACCACAAACTTGTTTGTACAAGCTTAGTCTCGTTTATGAGTCAGCTACTGTATTTAGAGATACCATTGAGATACCATTATAAGATTTATATTTGTATGGTTCAAGCTGCACATTCTTCACTCATAAAACACAGCTGTATTTTTAGTGAAAAAGAAAAGGGAGCATTGGAATTCCATCAAGGAAACACATGTATTTTATTCCCTTTTTTTTTGAGAGGAGTTAATTCCCATTCAATCCCTGTTATTATGAAAACATTCATTTGATTCTGTCACCTCAGTACGTAAATGCATATGGGCATCTGTGTACCCCACAGGGCTCCCAGATAATTGGGAATTGAAGGATTTTTCCTGTGATGTGACCGATCCAAAACAAATTTGGCATGTTGTCCTGACCATCAACTGAACAGCTACATGTATTATTTTAAGCACTCGCCTCAACAGAAATGTCCAACCTAGACTGACTTTAGATATTAATCAATTTATAATTCATCATTTTCTTAAATTTGAATTTCCCCTGTTTATTTCAGGTGATGAGCAATAGCTGGTGATGATTATGAGTGAACTAACTCTGCTCTCCCAGTCTTGTTAGTAACCATATTTGCTGGTATGTTACATGAAAATAGCAAGCATTCTTGAGCAAAACATTACTCTCTGCGGTGGGAGGTTTCATGAATTAGTGCTGGTCATCAAAATTTAAAATATTTTGGATCTAAACATTTAAACTTTGCTTGATTTTCTTTGAATATCATTTGATTGTTTGCAAAAAGACTCGCAGTTTAGTAATGTGTATGGAAACATTACACCTGAATGTAGTACTTTGATGGAACCTCCCATGCTTAATTATGTACTCGTTAAGACAACTTGAACAGGAGAGTTATTATCTTTTTGACATTGGACTTAATAGTTTGCTTCAAAATAATTTTCAAGTTATGAATGACTGAATTTTAGTGAAGAAAAATTTTCATTCAAAGTGGATACCTTAGCCTGTGGTCATCAATATGACCATTGTTTAATTGCTAATGTTACTACAGAGACAGTGGGAAAATGAAGGTTGTAGTAGTGGATGATTCATACAAAGGGGTGTGAGGCTAAAGTGTAAGATTATAATGAAGTCAGTAAGCCATAGGTGTGGGTGGGGCAGTGAATGAAACAAACAGGGTGGATAGTTATTGTAGAATTCTGAGTATCAACCCTGGGCTTATGTGTATTTGTAAGGGAATTTTATTGGAAGGGGGGGGGGGGGAAGGCTTATAACTGCAAGGAAAGAGAGGCGAGGATAAAGAGTAAAATGCTTTTTTTCCTGCTATCTTGGAAGTCAATCTTTCATGTACATCAGTGAAATAAACACAAAATACCAGAGGTGCATAGGCTTGTAACCAGGGGGAGGGGGAGGGGGGGCTAATAACTAGTAGGGTATTCATACAGACAGTTACGCTCAAAATATAGAAAGCAAATTAATTAAAAAGAGGTCTCTTTTTTCATCCAACAAACAAATATTCACATATCTACATGATTCTGTTATATAACAGTAGCCCGTGCAGTCCTTGACTGCTGTTTTTCAAATAGAAGGCTTTTTGAGGTGGTGTGTTCTGGATCAGATTAATATTGTTGATTTTTCATTTCATCGTGAATTAGCACACAGTGAGAGGTGAGGCATACGCCCATCAATAACAATGCAATAACAATGTTGTAATAATTTATGGACCTAAAGTATAGTTTCACTATAAGGTCTTAGTCCAAAGTTCTTAGTTATAAGTTGTATTTTTTGTCTTGAAGCCTATTTTTTCTGGAAAAAACAAGGCTGCCATTCACACTTATTTGATGGCAGTGCATATCATTATGTTAACGTTAATATTTATAGGAACAGATTACTTCTATAATATTGTAAATATCATGTATTGTAAATATCATGTTGATGGTACCCTGTGGTAAATTGACAATTCAGTTTGATATTGGTCACCCTGTGGTAGAGTGTGCATAATTTACCAAAAACCTTGTGAGTCAGCCTCTCGAAACCTTGTGAGTCAGCCTCGTACACTGTACTGATATAGACCATATGGGCTGTAATTGCCTGTGCATATCATTATTCTTATGGTGCAGCTTGTGATATTAAGGTGTTATTAGATATGAAAACAATTTCAGTTCTTCAACGTGAAGGAAAATATTTGATCCATGTATATTACATGGTGTTATCAAAAGTCTCAAAATGATTTTAATTCTGAATGTGAAGGAAAGTGCTCAATCCACAGTGTTCTGACCAGGAATTTCTTTCAGGGGGTCAAAGGGCCCACCAATTCAAAACTTAGGGGCCATTTAGAAAACTGGATGGGCCATTTCCAAAATATTAAAACAAAGAAGTTTTTTGACTAGTAACTGGCCATGCATATTTAATTTTCCAGGAGCTTTGAAATATGCATAGATATTTTTTTCTGCTTTGTGTACTTATCTTTGCTTTCCCCTTCTTTAGAATTACTAGCTCTATTCTCTAGCCTCGGCATTTTAGCTGGGTTTGTAGGACTTGAAAAATATGAATTCAACGAACAAGGTCAGTCATTACAGACTAGTGCTAGACCTCTTTAGCAACTGAAATCCAAGATGGCAGCTATGTTCGTGTTTTGCATCGTTTTTGTGTGGACTCTTGCCTTCTTTATTGATAATATAATGTTACTTTTATTTCCTAAAAAGTATTATACATCTTTGTAAACAATCAGGAAGTATTTCTGGATAATTTGTACGCCATCAAAGGTGCATAGAGTTGAAGTTTGTGCGCCATTTCTGTTTTTTTATCTCAGTTTTTAACACGAGCAAAAATCACTTTGGTGCATGCATATTATATGCTGTTATCAAAAGGCCTTACCACGCTGCACCATTGGTATATCCATATAGGTCCTGCTCAAAGATCACAAAGTGCCACAAGGTATGCAGGCTATATAACAGGGTTCCCAATACTGTTTTTCAAATCACTTTAAACCACAGGGATCCCAATAGTTTTCATAATCTGGCTCCATCAGAATATTGAGATGCATGGCACAGTACAGTACATACAGCCTGTATTGGTCAGCATGAAATTAAAAGACCCTTGCTGATAATGTATGCAGGTATTACCACAGGGTTCCCAATACCAATTTTAATTCCACTTTAAAGTACAGGGATCCCAAAACTCTATAAACTATGTTTTCATGATGTGCACCATCTGGATATTGAGATGCACGACCTGATACAGATCAGATTGGTCCAAGGCCTTGGTTTGAAGATCAGTCAAGTTATCAGGTCCTGCCACAGGGTTCCCAACACCAATTTTCATCTCAYTTTAAACCACAGGGATCCCAATAAACTATAAACTCACTTTTCACCATGTGCACCATCAGAATATTGGGATGCACGACCTGATACAGACCATATGGTCTGAGCCCTCTGTTTGAAGATCACTCAAGTGCCATAATGTATGTAAAGCTTACCACAGGGTTCCCAATACCATTTACCAACTCRCTTTAAAACAGGGATCCCAATAAGCTATAAACTCACTTTTCACCTTGTGCAGCAACTGAATAATGGAACAGAGCATATGGTATGAGGCCTCTGCTCAAAGATCGCCATAATGTATACAAGCTTTACCACAGGGTTCCCAATACCATTTACCAACTCACTTTAAAACACAGGGATCCCAATACACTATAAAGTCACTGTTCACCATGTGCACCAACTGAAGCATATGACAGAGCATATGGTACGAAGCCTCTGCTGAAAGATCACCAAGTGCCATAAYGTATGCAAGCTTTACCACAGAGTTCAATACCAATTGCCAATTTACTTTAATCCACAGGGATCCCTATACTAAAAGTATCTTAAGACTTTAAAAAAATAATTAATTTAGCCTGTCTGTGTTACTTGAAGTATTTTGTTGGTATATTAATGATGTCAACATAATGATATGCTTTTAAGATAAAGATATGCAGACCTTGAACACATCAATGATGTTCACTACCAGATATAATGCATTTCATCAGGTCATGTGTATTGGACTATCCTTCAATATTATAGATATCCAGTGTTAGATTACTAACTTTTTTAAGCTTTTTGATTTTATATTTCATATCTTATTGTATCTTTTGATAAAAACAATTCAAGGAAGTTCAGATCAATCAACAACATAATGTGATGTATGTTATTGTTTTGATACTAAGGCTTTATTCTATAAATGACTTGCTGAATTTATTCTTGATGACAGCATAATGTTTACAGCTTTTAATTGGATGGAGCTAAAAGCCTTGCTAAAGAATCCTTAACAAATGTTTATATGTAAGAACCAGAGGCTGTTTTATCGAATGATGTAGATAAAAGCCGAAGGGGAGGATCTATAGCTCCGATAAAACACAGACTCGAGTTCTTAACATTACTTTTAAAACATCCAGTTGTGAAATATCATATTTCACCAGAATTCCTAAATTTGTTTGGGCTACGAAAATCGAGGTTAAAGTTTATGCCAATGAGGACAAATGTAAATTGGCTGATAAAGATTTAATTTACAATAGTGATTTCTGCCACCAGGCTAGCTCAGTTGGTAAGAGCATTGGTAAGTTGTTGAGGAGTTTGTGGTTCAGGCCTCAGCCGGACCAAGTATTATCCTCTATAAACAAGTTCATAATTGTGTTTCCTTCATAAATTATTGAGTTTTAGAATCTAGAAAAAAAAATTTTTCTTAAAAACGTTATCTATGCCCAGAAACAACCTCAGGTCTGATCACGGACAGTACACGGCTAACTAACAGATAGAATTGCCCCTCCCCCCCTCCCACACATGCATACACATACAGAGCAATTTGAAATGAGGGTGCTGGAAGTCAGAGAAAGAAAAAATAACAAAATTTGTTTGGAAGAAAATTAGAATTTCTGGGGCAGGGGAGGGGTCTTAAAAAATCCTCCATGTTGGGGTGGGGGGGGGAGGGGGGCTGGGATATAGATAATTTCTGGAACTACACATTTGTATTAAAACATGTATTTTGTAAGGCTAAGTTTTGTTTAATTGTTTGGAAGGCCAATCTATTTTTGTTTCAATAGTGTATTGTGATATAAAAAATAGACTTTTTAATTCCAATTAGATCATGGGAAGAGGGACTCAGGTTGCAGGTTTGTTAGTTGTAGCGTTTAGTTGTCGTATGAAAGTCTTATAGAGCAGTCAACAAAGAGACATTAGATGGCATAATGTCAACAGTCGCGCTGCAATCAAGCTGAAACTTGATTATTGTATTTTCTAGAATGAGGTGGGCATAGAGTTTCTTTTAAAAGCTTTCTTCGCTGGTTCAGTTTGATTCATCATTGAGTGCCAAGAGATGTTCATAATCCTAATAAGCTAATAAGCTCGCATTGTTTGACCTATGTGTATTTTCCTGCAGTATTTGCACAATATAGTTGGGAGTCATGCAGTCCGATCATAATTTCAAGGTTTTCTAGCTGTCATCGGTGGCTTATGACTTATCATATTAGGTTTCTTTGCTTTTACTAAGTTAACGAGATTTTCCGTTTAGCTCATAGCTCTTGTTTGGTGGCAGACTCAGTTGCATTACAAATACCCATCAATATTGCATTACCATTTTTTTTAAATCTTACTGAAAATAAATAAAAACAATGGTGACAAATGTCAATAACAATATCGGTATGTAAGGTACTTAATTCTTTGGTTTTGTACTTTCTAGGAGACTTCACTACAGTGAACAACAGTCAAGAGGCACATGTGAAATGATACAGATAAGCTAAAGTAATAGGTTAAAAACATTACTATGTACAACATAAATAGCACTAATTTCAAAAATTGATAAAACCTTTCTACTAACATTTTCTGATTAATTCTACCTTAAGTGCACCCTTGGGTTATTAGCCGTTCCAAGGTTGATTWAAAAACTGGGCAGAGTTGTTATTGCAATGCATTGTAGGGCTGTTTTCAGTAAGTGAAATATACAGCATTTTGCAAATATGTCTCTTAAATCATGCCCAGTTTTTTCAACAACCTTGTAATGCATCATAACACAAGAACACACTCAATACTTTCCTGACGTGAACCTTCAAAAACCTTAAAAGAAATTTGTTTGGTAATTTCAAAAGCAACCTCTGGATTGGTTAAAGTCAGGGCACAGTTAACTCACAGATTCGAGATCGTCAGGTTTGCAGAGCAAGGAAAACTGGAGGATCCAGAAAAACCCTCAGATCAGGCAAAGACCTAACAAACTTTAGTTGTTTATGATCTAAAACTCCAGAGGTGACAAATTGATTCGTATAGTACTGCAATACATAATAGTAAATAGGGCCATGGTTTAGCATCAAGGACTAAAAATATTTGCACTAAGAATACTGCCAGTCTGCATTACAGTCAGATATCTGAGAATTATTTAAAACAACATTTAACCAAGATATTTGAATCTGAAACTATTTAGTTTACTATAGATATTGAGATATTCAATTTTCATTGAAAACAGATATTGGTCGCATTTAGCTGCATTGAAATTAATAGGATGTTTTGAAGGATTTGTTATTTGGAAGTAGGCATTATGGACAATAAGACATGGGGAATAAGTTAAGAAAAACTATGCCTTGTTTTATGAGTGTACAACAGACAAAGCAAGGAAGCTGGCCCCCAATTTCTTATCAACTTGGAATTTGTAAGTTCATTTTTTGTGGAGGGAGGAAAAACTGGAGAATCCAGAGAAAACCCCTCAAAGCACAGGAGAGAGCCAACAAACAACTCAACTCTACTCACATACAACACCAAGCCCTGCATGAATGAAACCTGGGAAGCATTGTTGTGAGTCGATGCATCAACAGCCACCTGCACTTTCCTATTAAGTAATTAATGCCACCAAGGAAACATAAGCTTTTTGCGGTCAAGTTCGACAATACATATTGTAGCATGTTTTGTTTGAAGATTATCTACCCATCTGTGGTTGGTATTCAACTCTCRTGTACTAACACTTGTCTACAGTGAAATACTTACCTCTGGTGTACTTCTAGATTTAATCAATACAGGATACAGGTGAGTAACTGGTATAAGATATGTTACAACACTGATAACTATAGAATTTAATAGAATCTATTGTATAGACTTTGTAGGGACTATTCTGATATACAAATCAATGTTGGGTACACGATTCTGTCTACTATTAGTAGGAAAAGTAGAACATTACAAGATTAGTTGAATTAATAGTTTAGTGAGGACAGAAGCCGTGGCTCTCCTATCCATAGTATTGACAAATCTTTTCATAACATTTATTTGTAAACATTTATAAATTATTGGTGATAAATAAAAAAATAAGACTGTAATCTGCAGTTAAAATAATCATAATATGGCAGACCTAAGTTCAGGCATGGTTATGCTGTTGAAATAATGATTGAAGGGAAGAATAAATGAATGAATGGGTACTTTATTTGGTGCTAATTCTTCTAGTACACAAACTAATTGTTTTCACACACTGACATTTCTTTTCCACTGTAATTTGAAAGAATGGAATAGACCTTTCCCTAATTTACTTGAATAACCACAAAACAATGGTTCCAAGTCGAGGTTCCACTTGATGCATGTTCATACACTTGCTGTATATTAAATAATCAAGTCCATCCCAAGGGCTGAAAATAACAGCTGGTTAGTCTCTGGTTATGATGACTGGCCAATGATTAGTCTTAGTTCAGTCGTACCTCGACAATGGTCAAAATTACCAGTGTCGAGTATCAAAGTGTAATGCAAACATTTGATCAGACAAACTGCAATTCTGTCCAATGACCGTCTGTTACTTTCAGCCTTGCAACCTCAAATTCAAATCGTTGTTTTGTGGTCACTTATTTTGTAAATTGCCATGCCTGACAAATAACTATTAAAGTATTAAATTAATATAAATAGCTATAAACTTTAATAACTATAAAATACACAATGATTGTTTATRTTATGTCACACATTAGGGTAAAGTTGCAGTTTTGTAGCTGCCAAGGTCCCTCGTATCATTATTTTAAAAGTTGGCTTTTTTAGAACTTCTATAACAGTGGTTTTAAATCTGTTAGTGTATCTCACTCATATGACAATTAATCTGCTATGTATGGGAGCTTTGCAAATCTCAAGTTTTCTATAAAAAAGACTTTTGGTAACCTGTGTCATTCATTATGGAGTTGCTGGTTAGTGTGAGGCCTTCAGAGCTAGAGGTCCCCAGTTTGTTGCTCAGGCTGTCCACGTCTGTTTGGACTTCTCTCTAATGCACATATASCTTRAGYTTTGAATACTCTTAAAACAGAGCACTGATGGAGAGAGGGGGTGAAGTGTGCACAGTCAGCTCCCTGGAAGACCAGCTACTAGCTGAAGAAACTAATTTAAAATGAAGGCCTTTGCCTTTAACATTATGAAGTGCAGCATGTCATATGCTTCTTGGTGAATTGTTTTGTTGCTAATTTTCCACTGGGTAATTTTTCATTACAAGTGAAAGTGTAATGTTTTCAAATCAATAAATCAGTTTCCAGAGATTGTGTATCTGCTTGTGTAGCCCGTTGCAGCCTGAAAAGGTTGATAAATCATGGCCTATGTAGTACAGGATTGTTTTTCCTCTATAGTGAAATGTGTGAAGTCAATATTAAAGGCAAGTTGGAAGTTGAAAAAGTAGACATTGTTTGTCTACCCTGTTGAAGTCTGGACAGGTAGAAAGATCGCTGTAAGACACGATTGTTTTACTCTATGACATTAGTATCTGTCACCAAGGTTGTCAATGTTGTGTAGAGTGTAATAATAGACATATTTTGTTATGTATGGTTTGTCTTGTCGTTAAAGTGATGCTTTGCATAAGAGAACTTGTGTTGATTAGGATGTGACTGGTTAGCTTTGGTCTTGATATAAAGGATTTGTTTGAAGTGAATGTGTTTGGAAGGTGTTGTTTGGTATTGACCAAGTTTATATCTTGATGATGAGTCTTTGAACTTACCGATAAGCTGATGTCTTTTTTCAGGACAGTTTATCTTGTTCATAAGTGTGAAAATATTTTCTTGATTCCCGTTGTGAATATAATAAAAATGATAAAACAATATTCTTTCCTCTTGATTGCTAATGGTGATATACTAGGGCWGGATAATCATACTCCTTTATAAAAAATAACAAAAATTCTAGTAAGCTTAAATTTTGTATACCAAATAAAATAATTATATAATTTCGTATAATTTTAGATTTGAATATAGAGTTTCACACACTGTGATTGGTTGAGCCACCTGTGATTCTGAGATAATAATCACTGCTCATTGCTTTAAATTGTTAATTTTTTTTTGTGTGTTAAGTGTCCCATTTCTCTAGATGACCATACTAAAATGGTGTTGTAAGCAAATATGATAATAAACTAACAAATAACTTGATTAGTGCCATGACATAGTAGCTAAGCTAGTCATAGGCAAAAGAGATTTACTAGGTGTATGAGACATTTAGTTATTGAACAAAATATATCAGAAATGTATGAAGAACATTAGAATCATGAAAATATGATAGACTTGATGCAAATCACTATTGTACATTGTATAACATGCTATATTAGATATAAAGGAGTTTTGCTGATTAAATCTTGAGAATCATTGTCAGTAACAACCTTGGGTTTTCAGGGATTATCACAAGCTGGGGTAGCCAATCCCTGGGGCGTGCCCTATTAACCATTAATCAAGGTTAGTTTCTGTCAATATTGTGTGTTTAGTTCGACATGAAGTTATTAAGGTATTGGTACTTTATTTGACTGAGCAGAAATCAATCTCACTACGAGATTGTCTGATTATGAAGTAAAGTACAAGACTGAAGTATAAGTCTCTTCACAAGGTTAAAGGAAATATATTTAGCATGCTACCTTTATCCAATTACTCATTTGAAGGTCAAAACTCTTAAAATCTCCATTGACAGTGGAAAAATGAATGGAATATGAATTAAGGTTAAAGCAACATGAACACTTCAGAAAATGTAGAAAAGACTTGTATGAGTGAATTTCAGGTATTGGCCAGTTTGCTTTGTTTTTAAGTTTGCCGTCATCTTATGGTGAATGAAAATGGATTAACGAAACATTAGTAAAGGTTGATGCCAGTACCTGAAAGTAGTATTAAAAGTACTGTACAATATATATAGATATATATGTGAAACATAAAGTAACACTATGGTATGGTCGATCTAGCCCCTGTGTCCCCTGAATTTTTGAATTTAGTTTAATTATTTAAGTGACTCTTTTATCAGTGCTTCATCATGTAAAAAGCTATTATATACACAGTCTTGRGTAGTTTCACAGTATGCAGAGCAAAGAACAAAGTAATTCAGACACCCTGATGGAGAGAAACAAGACCTTGAAGATACATGGTATGACAACCCATTACCAAGCTGCCTAATGACCTAGAGATCTTCCAAGGCATTAAGAAGAAAGAGTAAAGTTATTCCTGACACCCCAATAGAGAGAAACAAGACCTTCAAGTTACATGGTAAGACAACCCATTACCTAGCAGCCTTATGACCTAGAGATTTTCCAAGGTATGCAGACGAAAGAGTAAAGAGAAAAAAACAAAAAACAATAAAATAAGAGGACAGCACAGAAACAAAAATGCAGTTGATTCTGGACAAGTGACCTTCTGTGAAGAAAGAAGGTGCAGAGAATAAAGAATGCATTGGTTCCAGATACTGGAAGGAAAATAAAGCATAAAGATAGTCAGTCAGACATCATGATTGTACCCCTATTGACGTGATCTTCCAATATGTATTGTGATGCAAGAAGAAAGTACAGAGAGAGAATGCGTTGGTACTAGACACTGTAAGGACAATAAGGGATGCATAAAGTCAGTTATACATCATAATAGTATGTCTATTGAAAAAATGATCTTCCAAGGTGTATCGGGATGCAAGAGGACAGTACAGAGAAAAGAATGTATTGGTTCCAGACATTGGTAGGACAATAAAGCAATAAGAAGACAGTCAGTTAGACAACATGATCGTAAGCCTATTGAACAAATTATCTTCCAAGGTTGTATTGCGATGCAAGAAGACAGTGCAGAGAAAAGAATGTATTGGTTCCAGACACTGGGAGAACAATAAAGCAAGAAGATAGTCATTTAGACATCATGATTTTAAACCTACTGAATGAGTGATCTTCCAAGGTGTACCATAGCAAGAAGACAGTTCAAAGAAAAGAAGAGACTGGAAGGACAATAAAGCATGAAGATAACTAGTCAGGCATCATTGTAAGCCAAGGGCGTTGAGAAGAATGAAATAAGAAACCAGTTTGAAGGCAACCTTAGTTAATCAAGTTTATCTTGATTGTACTCAAGTGATCACAGTGTAAATTGGACAAGAAAGTATAAAGACAACCAAAGATGAGCATAAATGTTGTGACAACAAAGTGAAACAAGTAACCTTCCATTTTTCTCTGAAAAACAAGATGGAACAAGAGAGAACCTGCATGCAAGAAGTGTKGGATTGTATTCTGGTTACTTTCTGGCAGATGGTGATTTGCCTTACTAAAATGACAAAATTGCTATTAGTTTACGAACTAAAATATTATATTTGAATAATGAATAGTTAACATACTCCTTTATTACTGACTTTAAATGCACAGTGCAATCTGAGCAACAGATTAAATTTTATGTTCCATAACTTAAACAATTAAACTTTAATTAAGTAATAGCTTGTCTATGATTTTTTCCTAGAAAGTATAAGAATATTAATAACTTTTAAATTTAATTTGCTCATAAAGGAATTTAAATGTCTTAAATAAGGAAGTTGCTAACAATGAAAATCCTACTCACTGTGAAGAGTAAGGCAGTTAACTGTTTTCCATTTCCTGTCAAAGTTTTTAATAATAACTAGACGCCCTTCGTGGCATGAACTTGGGCTACCATAGTGTATTTGATGAAGTATAAGCACTTGCAGTCCCAGCCAAGTTTTTTGGTGTGTGGTTTGCATAATGATGGGAAACAGCAACTTCTCAAAGGAATACCATTGGTATTATTGACATTCAAATTTGTAACATCACTGTTGTTTCTTTGCTGATTATCATCTGCAGCTTTGCCAATCACTTCACTCTGTTCAGTGTGGGTTTGTGCATTAAAAGGATTTTCAGTAGCATTGCTTTGTATGCATGTCTCAGTRATATACTTCCTCAGAGTTCAAATAAAACTGTTAAATTGTCATATAAACTTTGGAAGTAATTTATTAAAGTCATCACCATCAAGGAGTACTTGCAAGTACCTTGAGGATGGGGGAGAACTGATGGATTACGAACTTGAGAGTCAAATATCCTAAATCTCCCATTGCCATTACAACAAATAGCTACTGTATTACATTAAATAGTTAACAGGAATGGCTGGTAATTTTCTCTAATTAAAATTTGCAAAGCATTACCTAAGGGCATGCACTAGAGAAAAGGAAATCGACAGTAGATAAAATATCATGTATAGTTACCATGACCATATATTTTATATTTGCGAACGTATTTTTCTGCTTTTGTGCAAAAGAACGGTGAGCTGTTTGACTGGAACTATACTTGGTTCTCGATCACGTGAAACAACACGAGGCTTGTGCTCAACATACTGATGAATAAGGAATTTTAAGCATAACGAGACCTGCATTCCAATGACTCTTTATTGGGATGAACAAATACAGATAATTGTGCAACGTTTTCGAATATATCGCAGTTATGCTGTAAAGAGTTTGCCAAAGTCTTTGTTGAAACATTTATGAAATGTTGTACAACCAAAACCATGCACAAGGCAACGATCATCACACTCGTGATGATAGCTGAACGAACGACAAACTGCTGAAGAAGCTGTTCAAAATTGCAAACAAAAAAATAAACAGAAAACTTATCCTCACTGTTATTGATGTAAGTCCAAGACTTCTTGATTATGTTCTTCTGGAAACGCATTTGTTATCTAGAGAGATTCAAATATGGCGTCCATGTTGTTTTCTCTTATCAGACCGCCAAGCAGACCACCGAGCAGCGCAGGTTTACACATTTTCGACAACGTCAATAGATAGATAGATAGACTTATAGAAAACCGAAACCTAGACTCGGGCTTACCCAGGTAGCCCGAGTAATAATAGTTCAGGTACTCTTGTAATGCATAATACCTACCTACTGCTGCTACTGAAAAGTGTGTGCCTTCCAAATGTTGATCAACCGGAACAGATCTTACAATGTCTATACAGTTTCTATAAGATTCTGTAGTTATCAGTGTTGTAACATATCTTATACCAGTTACTCACCTGCATCCTGTATTGATTGAATCTAGAAGTACACCAGAGGTAAGTATTTCACTGTAGACCAGTGTTAGTATACAAGAGTTGATTACTAACCACAGATGGGTTGATAATCTTTAAACAAAGCATGCTACAACTTGTATATGAAATGATATTCCACATCTAAAGAAAAAACTTGACAGGATGCTTTAGTCCAACGATTTTTTGAAAATTATAAAAACACCATAATGCGTATCACATGACTTAAGACTGATTTATTTAGTTTTGATCAATTCTACTGAAAATGGGCCAACCTTATACTATACCAGGACAACCATTGTTTACTTACATTTATTTCATGGTTGACTCCTGTTATCGTTCAAGGGGGAAGCATGGGTGGAATACAAATAAGAGCTCTTACCTCTCACTAGTGCAACCTGCATTCAATTGCATTACTCTCCATCTGTGAGTAGAGTTGTTGGTTTGTTCTGTCCGTTAATTAATGGTTTTTCTGTGGGTTCTCCAGTTTTCCTTTCTCAACAAAAAATAATTATAAATTCTGATTCGATCAAGAAGGGCCTATAAAAATTGCTGTGAGTAGTTTTTAGTTTTTGAATAGTTTATATTGCAAAACAGTCACACAATTAAGTCACATAAACATGGCAGTAGTCTTTGTGCAAATATATTATATTTGTATGTGCATTTAATACCCAGGGGTTAGTAGAGTTTTTCTCTAAGCAATTCTTTCACAAAAAGTGGTCACTATGAATTCTTGCAATATACTTTAATGTTGCAGCTGTTTTCAGGTGCTATTGATGTGTTGTACATTTGATGTTTATCCTCTATTACTTATTGCTTACCTGTAATATTTTTGGTTGTCATCAGTGTTGGATAATGTCAAGGCTATTTATCGTTAAAGCCATTCTCAATCACACACGCCGCTCTAGCAATTGTTTCTGTCGCGATGAAAAAGCTTTTGGTGGACATCAATCAAGGCATTTTCATGACATTTAAGACATATAGGAATGTGCCCTTATATAGTTTTGTGTTTTCTGACAATGTTATGGAAAGGCCTTGTGATTGACGTCCACCAAAAGCTTCTTTGAAAGAGTCGCTATAGGGCATGTGTGGTTGACAATGGCTGTAACATGCAGTTTGTTTTGAACTGGAATTTGGTTTTGATGATAAAAGAGACTTTCCAACATTGATATCAGCCATTGCATGTATTTTCATGTATTTCCTTATTGTTGTTCACTGGTGTTAGTAGGTACTTTTCAGTTTTGGCTATCAGCTGTTTTGAACAAAGAAAACTCTCTTAAACGGCTCAACAACTGGCCTTTTTTCCCTTTGACACTGAGACCATAGAATTTGAGTTCTTCCTTGAGTTGAGGCACGGTCCATTTCTCCATGACTCGAAACACAAATTCTTTACGATGCTACCATCAAGTTTAAGATACTGCAGCTGTGGGTATGTGGTTGGTATACTGACAGAGCAGTTACTAAATGTGTTGTAATGACATCAATGATGTTCAAAATTAATGTTGCTATGTTGTTTTCACTTACTTATTTACTTCAAGAATTAAAACTTATTTTTC